>PGTU02006788.1:0-29850 GCA_002896215.2 Cicer echinospermum
ATATAATGAATTTCGCTCAATTAAAGTGAAAAGTTGGTAAAGTGAGTGAATCAATGGTTGATATTATAACCATTGGTTATGCATATACACATAATATCAACCACTCATTTAATCATCTATGGTTGATACTACTCATTTTATTATATAAAGTGAGTTATTTTAGAGAAGTCAAATCCGTATACAATATATAAGTCATGTGCCTGTGTGTTACAATAGTTAAATATATGGTTATTTGTTAGTTATTTGATTCTATTTGTGTTTACGAAGCTACTCCTTGGTGGTTATAATGATGTATATATAGTTATTGTATTATTATTCTTCCGGAAGAATGAGATCAATGCATACATAGATCTTATCTACAATAACATATGGTATAGTAGAAGATCACATTCACATTTTCCTATAACACACTCACAGATTTAGCCAACCAATCCTTGAATCCATATTATTATTTCATGGTAATGGGAGTCCTTCACCGCATTGGTCTCTCCCCTCTCTTGGACCAAACTATAATACCTGGTCTAGGGCTATGAAAGTCGTCTTTAGGCTTAAGAACTATGATGGGTTTTCGTGATTTCGCTTTTATCGCCTCTGCCTTCAACATCTCTGTATGAGGCATGGCAGAAGATGTATACCATGGTTCTTGCTTGGATCCATTGATCAATTTCAGAATCCATCTTACAATCGTCTTGGATAGACAAAGCATTTGAAGTTTGGAAATATCAAAAGGTATTATAGTTTGGATAGACAAAAGCATTTGGAGTCTGAAAAACCCTTCACAACAGCCCCCACAGCATGCACCTCCCTCACACAACACTCCTCATTTCAGCATATAAGACATCAGCTAGGACGAGACAACAACCTAGTATCTTCATGATTACCATTGCTTGAAACAAGCCAGTCGTTGATGGTATTCTAAGTTATCAAATGCTCTAATATCTCTCAATTAGTGCAATCTACATCTGACTATTCTCTTTTTATAAGGCGGAAGACTCTTCCTTACTGTCAATAGTTTTTGGTTGAAATTTATAGAATAAATCGTTATTGAGGCTGTGTAAATTAGATGAAATAAAATTAAAATTAACACATATATTAGATGAAATTAAATTAACATTCTTTGTCATAAAAAGTAATCCAAAGTTGAGAATAATTTTTTTATAAATTCATTATCATGATCAAACTAACTTTTGAAGTACTACAAATTTATAACGATTTCTTCACAATAAAAACTAAGAGATATCATTATAGAATTTAAAATTCTAACGACTTTATTGGTAACTGTTTTTGGTTCTATATAATACTCCAGGTTGTGGAATTAGATGTCAAAGAAGAACCAAATAATGATATAGGAGGAGTGGAGAACACTCTGTAGTCCCCTTATCAGCCAGAACTCCTAGAAGTAAGATTCTTATTTAAATGTGTTTAATGTATTAGTTGTTAAAATTATTGCTGCTGTATGCATTTGCTGTTTAATATTGGTAATGTTCTCCTATATAACAATTCTCTCACATCACATCTGATTTTCATGTTGCATAATGGGTGTATTGTTTCATATCTTATGTTTTTTAAGTCAAAAATCATTTTTTTATTATTTGAAGTGTGTTTTGTTCATATTTTTAAAAATCATTTGGCTAAGATGAAAACTAACAATGTACTCGCATTTGTTAATATATGAGAGAGAGAAAGACACCACATGAATTTAACTTCTGATACGAGAAAACGATGTAATTATTTTTATTTTTATTGTAAAATTCAAATTACCCTCCATCAATCTTTATAAGGTTTTCTCCCTCGATTTTCTGCATAATTCATTCATTGTGTTTTTTTCCTCCATGGTTTTTGTTTGTAGTGTTTATTTGAAACATTTATCTATCTTATTCATATGGTGACTACTAATTTATTTTTCTTGTGTGTGGGTATTTGTTGCTTTAATGATGAATACACAAGGTACATTAATCAATATTAAATGAGTTTATGTGATGATTATACGGAATAAATTTTAAAATATTCATTGTTATGTTTATGTTTATAATACTTATACAACGAAAATTCTACAAGGTACCGACTTCTTTCTTATGACTACGCATAATCCAAATTGTTATGGTAATTTTTAAAAAAGAGATAAATTAATTTATTTAGAAATCATGTCCTTTATGCTAAATTTGTATTTAAATATACTTTTATAAAATTGTATACAAAAGATTAAAAATTATTTAAAAAAAATCATTTTCATTTAAGCTCATATAAATGCCTCTTTGCTGGCTTAACAAGAGCGTGTGTTGTTGATTTTACAGCACCAAGTGCTTTTGCATCAGGTAAGCCTGCAAAGGAAGTGGACATACTGGGGCAAAAGTTATTATGTTGTGTGTTGATGAAAATCGAAACCTGCGATGATTATTTTTTTAATTAGTACTTATTGGCTGATACTTTTAATTTTATTTATGGATATTATCAAACACATAATAATTGCTGCTTATAAAATATTCGGACATATCTTTTTATAGAGAAATAATAAATATTAATGTAATTTCACACAACTATAAATTTGATTTATTTTGATAATTATTTTAGTTAAATATGTTATTTTTAGTTTTATTTTTAAAGTGGATTCAGAGGTTCTAATCATACAAGAAAAACCTGAAGGCTCGCATGACAACATTGCTTGAATCATTTTATAAAAGAAAAATAGTAATCTTACAAAAATTTTCGGGAATAAAATACTAATGAGTTGGACACCATAATTTGGCTATATAATTGGGGAATTATTACTTTTCTTGTTCAACCGATCTTAATCTCTTATTAAGAAAACAATAAGAGGAATATAATAAAAAAAACAAGAGGACAATTGAATATGTCTTTCCAAAAACAAAGACTCTGTTTCCAAAAACCAAGACTCTTGTTTCCAAAAACCAAGACTCTGTTTTCCGATGAATCTGATACCGAATATGACCGGATTCTTGACTGGGCAATGTGACAGGAATCTACAGCGACAACAAGGATGCCAAGTGCTATCACTTCGGCCGCCATCAAAATGTTGAGAGTGACACTGACGACGATGAAGACAATGAAGATGACAACAAGAACCACGAAAAAGATGGCACCAACAAAAACGACCAAAAAGATGGCACCAGCAAAAAACGACCAAAAGATGGCACCAGCAAAACGACCAAAAAGATGGCACCAGCAAAAACGACCAAAAAAGATGCACCAAGAACGGGAGCAAGGCAGTTGCGTGAGAACATTATCACTACTTTGGAATGGGATGAAGATAGAAGACCAGAAAGCCATGGTAGTGTTAAGTAGTTGGAGTTGAAGATATATGATAATGCATATATATATATATAGTCATGTATATAGTTAGTTAAGTACACTTTATATATTGTGTGTTTTTTTCTTTCTTTCTTTCTTATGTGGTGTGTGATATATAATTAAAAAAGTGTGTAAAGATATATGTAAGGACTGCCATGGCTGTTAATCTATAATATTGTGTTTTATATTATATTGTGTTTTATAATAGTTTTTCTTTCTTTCTTTCTTTCTTTCTTTCTTCTTTCTTTCTTTTCTTTCTTTCTTTCTTCTTTCTTTCTTCTTATGTGTTTTATATGTAAGGACTGCCATGGCTGCCATGGCTGTTAATTACTATCATCTTTGTGAAGTGATTACCATTAATTAATCTTACTGCACAATTATAGTGATAATGAAAGTTCAATTTTGCAATGCAGTATTTCTCTACTATAATTTAGTATCCATTACAACAATTATTGTTCTCTTTTAAATCCAACAATGATGTAAGGAATTGTTCTTTTTTTAAAAAAAAACTTTTGTTAGAGATCAAATTGGTCATTTTTTAATCATTTTTAGAGACTTAAACATCTTCTTTTTAATTATTGCTAATATCTAATTGTCTCTTTTAAAAGATATTAATGACTAATTTAGTTTGCTTTATTTTTCTCATATACTAAAATGTGTTTCTTAATTTTCTTAAAAATTAAAATGGATCAATCAGTTCTTCTCAAAGACTAAATTAAATTTTGTTTTTAATTTTTTAACTAAAATTTAAATAACTAAGCTGCATATTAATTGCTATTTCGACACTAAGTCAAATTAAGACATGTAATAAATATATTTTTATTTATAGTAAAACTTGAATGAATTGAAGATCCCTACATAATTTTAGTAGATACTTTTGTTTTTAATACATTTTTTTTGGAAATATGATTTTCATATTGATTCTACAATTTGAGAATTTTTTTAATTTATTTATTTTATGACGACGATGATGAAATAAGAAGAAAAACTTTTAAAAAGATTTGAAATTGAAGATCCAATGCGGGAAAAACATTGCAAGCCACCAACATAAAAAAAAAAAAATTATTTGTTGATTTTAAAATGCACAAGCTCATTATATAAAGCTTATGTTACAAGATTTATGGTTTATGTTACCCAATTAATGAAAAATCAACAGTATGATTTTATTTTAATCTTGCTAAAATCAATATTTATCGTGTAATAATTGCCCAAATGTCTTAGACAAGACATAAGCAATGTATTGTAGTCGAAGAGACAACAAACTGATTGACAATATGAACAACATAAGCAATATCAGATCTGGTAATTGTAAGATACGCCAAACTGTCAACCAAAGTATGGTACAAAGTGGGATATAGTAAATTAAGAACTTAGTTGATTTTTGTGAATGTTAGACTTCACCTATTTGTGGTTGTACATAAAACTTACTCTGATTTTTCCTCAAATTTTAGTAAGTTGTTTCCACCATTAAACATGATTAATAGATGTATTTTATTAGTGATTTTTACTTTTTCCTTTGAGTTCGTTTAGTATATCCAAAGTTTTAAATAATAACATGATTTTTACTTTGATTTTATTTGTCGAATGATAATTATTATTTGTCTACCTAACTATGATTTTTGCGCTCTTGTTTATGTGAATAGTTAATAATAAAATTTTTGATTGGCTAACTATATGTTTGAAGTTATTAACCTCATTCATATAATCTTAGTTATCGAATGTTAGACTTCAACTATTTGTGGTTTAATACTATGTCACAACATAAGTGACAAACAATTCAAATTAGTTTTTGTCCTTATAGACCCTTTCAACTCAACTTGAGACACATATATGCGACGACAAGATACACGTGTGTTGCATGGTAGCTCCTGATATTTTGAGGACTACCTCCAAGTCACCTAGAAATTTCTCACCAGAATGCATCTATGGTCTACCAATCTTGTCTTAAAGTACAATAATAGACGCCGCAATCAGACTTATTTAATTGTACTTCTCAAACATCAATATGCTTGTTAGGTCATACTTATATGATGACAAAATAATCTCTACATCAAAGACCCCTAACATCTAGTTTCTCTCCTCGTTGCATATGATACTTCATTAAGAGCACCATCTCAAGTACAAGTTGGAATCACCATTATTTCATCAACTATGGTGTTTCTTCAATATTCTCATCAACAATTTATAAAATTACTATCATCAATCATACATCAACATCATCACATAAACTTATATCATACAATACATTCATATTTATCATCACATAAACTCGTCTAATATGCACAAATTCATTTGACATCCAATATCACAATAATATCAAATATCACACCTTCAACGAAATTAAATCAATCAACATCTTATAAATTTTTTTATTTCATATTTTAATCTTACAATTTCGTTATTGACATATTAATTAATTTATCTTTCAAGGGATATGGCCATTTACCTTATTTTGATACTTTGAAACACTAATATGACATCACAAGAGAAAAGCCTCCATTCATTTGACTTATCTTCCTCCAATCGATCTAATTGAATATTTTATAGGTAAACTTCTAACATAAAATATAAGAACACACTTTTAAAACTCAATTTCAAATTAGATGAGTACTTTGGTCATGCACAATTCACATTGTACCAAATTTGTCTGTACCTTTTGGTTTTTAACCGAAAATATGTCTGGAGTTGAAGCATACAAAATTGGTATTTGATTGGTTGCAAATCCTTTTTTTATAAGTAATGATTGATTGCAAAATATGCATGTAGTTCTTTTAAGTTAGTACATGTAGTTAATTCTAAATTTCATAATTCTTTTGCAAGTAAGTAATTGATATTTGATAACAATAAAATCTAAAATATTATTATTCTTGTATTACATGTTATGTGTTTTTTTTAATAATTGTACGTGATTTACGGAGTTACTTGTTAATTGTTAATTGTTAAGTGTGTGGTTACTCTAGTTATGTGTTACACTTTGATAAATTGTTTAGTGCATCCAAAATTTAAGGTATGAGTTTTACTTTCTTGACATTGTTGTTTTAAAGTTCTATTTTGACTTTAAATCAGTTTAAAATATTTAGTCGTGATATAATTTGTTTAAAATGGTTTATTTAATATATAATTGATTGAAACACGATTTTTGTTTTGAACTATATATTTAAGGCTTCAAGTAATGTCTTTTTCTAGATAGAAATTATTATTTATTTTGTTGAAACCAATTTTTTTTTAAAATATTTCTTTTAAATCTTGAGTTAGATAGAAAATATATCTCTAATGTTTAATATTTTAATTTTGAATAGAAAACTCTATTTTTTATTTTAGGTTGGTTTGTGTGGGAAAAAAACTTATGATTGTTTTATTACTATTGTTGTTGGTTTTAAGATAATGTTATAAATGTTGTTCTCAATTAAAAAATCTTGTCTTTAAAAATATTTATTAAAATTTTAAATTCAGATATATATATATATATATATATATCACATAATTTGATCTATTAAAAGTGTCATATTCAAACAGATAAAATATTATTTTCGTGATAGAAAATAAAATTAATTTGAGGTGCTAACTTTAAAGAAAAATCAATTTATCATATAATTTTTAATCTTTAACCACTTAAAAGGGTTTGAGGGTTGTATTTAGATGATTAAAGTTTTGGTTATCATTGAAATTTTATTTAAAATGTTCTTCGTAATTTCAAAAAAATTGGATATTCATATTTTTAATAATAGTAATTTTTAAAATATTCAAGATTGGTAAGAATTTAAAGTTAGTATTTAACAAAAAAAAAATTGTGAAAGAGTTAATGTTGATCAATTTTACATAATTAAATTTTATTGAGTTGTGATGAGAAGGAACCCACTTTTGTTTTACTAAGCTAAAAAAAATAAGAATTTACACTAAATTTACTAATTTTGTTTTTACGAAAATCTAAAAGATATGTCTTACAAGAGTTCCCAAGCTTAACCCACTTTGCGATTCAACGTTCTTTCGATTTCACAGAAACAATCACCAAATATTGTAATCTACAATATTCATGCATTGTACTAGTATAATGATTTGCGAGTAATTTACATAATATTAATAAAATCTTACAATTTTAAAACTAATATCACATTTGAAAAGTTAATTTGGTGTAAGTCACAGGAACACAATAAATTTAAAGTTTATCCGGTATACAAGTCCCTGAACATTTGATAATTTTAAAAAGGTTCCTCAACTAAAAAAATTGTAATTAAGTCTTTAAATCTATTATATATACGTTTTTAGAGTTTGTTCTACTCAATTCCTAAATTTCTAATTTTATTGTCTTCTTTTCACAATTTCATTTTCTCCATTCTAATTTTTTTAAATCTATCTTATGCTTCTCCTATTCCTTCGACAATTTCTTTAATCTCTTTAATATCTGCTTCTCCTCTTCCTTCGACAATTTCTTTAATCTCTTTTAATCCATGATTTTGTTTTGTCTTCTTCCACAATTTTTTTTTCTGTATTCTAATTTTTTAATCATTTTCTACTTCTGCTCCCAATCCTCATCTCCCTCTCTCCCTACCAACCTGAATCTGTCCCTCGAAGTCTCTCTACATTTTGGGAGCAGGTCATGCAAAATACACAATGAATCTTAAAACATTGCCTTGGGTCTCTAAATCTATTCAAATGAAATCCCGATTCCTAACTCTTTTGAATAATCTCAATTGAAGAATAGGGTTACGATCGGCGATTGTTGATACTGAGAAGGTGAAGCGCGTTAGTTCTTCGAAATTGTCGATTCGTAATTTAATGGATGAGTTTAGGACCGATGATTGTTGATACTAAGAAGGTGAGAGGATAATTATGAATCCAAGATAAGAAATCAAGTTCAGAAATTGATGTAGTTTGCTTTGAGTTTACAAGAATTTTTTCATGTTTTATTATGGATGATGAATAAAGGAAAAATCAGAAGAAAGTTATATATTTGATTATGTATGTAGATTTATTATTTTTAATATTGATGCATTATTTATTTTATTTTTGCTGATTTTCTTTTCTTATCTAGGGGTGGAGGAGTGGACTCAAATTGGTTGCATTCTTGTCAAACCAGGGTGTCAATGGAGCCGATCCATCTACTGCTATTAGAAACAGTAGCTTTCGGAAAAGTTCAAATGATGATCATTCACTCAAAAATCCTGATTCCTTAATTATGTTGTTTCAATTATAGAATCGTGGTCTGTTTTTGCTTTGTCAACCTTGACCATCTCGCCGATTCATAATTTGAAATTATCTCTTTTCGACGTCTCTCCACGTAACTCTTCAAAATCTGAAATCTTACCTAGATTATTATCAAATTGTATACATAAAACAAACCTCCAAATCTATTTTGTTGTCATCTTATATGCATTTTTTTTATAAACTTTTTTATAAACATTATTGTGCATTTCTTATTACTTTCAATTTATGTCAAATCAATTATATGAGTAATATTTTATATTACCAATCCTCCTTTCACCTTCATACACAATTACGTCCCTCCGCGGTAACTTTCGAAATCGTGAAATCTGGCCGATTATTATCAAATTGTATGCATTTTTTTTATAAATTATTTTATAATATTATTAGTCATTTTTCATTACTTTCAAATTTATGTCAAATCAATTATATGAGTAATATTTTACGTATCAATCTTCATTTCACGTTCATACACAATTATTCAATGATTTCATATAGGGGTGGGAATAGGCCAGGCCAGGCTTTGAAAGGCCTGAGTCTGACCTACGATTAATTTTTTAGGCCTAATTCTGGCCTACGGCCTATCATAAGCTTTTTATTCGGCCTGACCTAACCTTTTTAAAAGCCTGGAAGCCTATTTAAAAGTCTTATTCATATTAAAATATTTAAATGCTCTACTCATACCTCATGCTCTCCACATACCAATATCGATGTACTAACAAAATAATTTCAAAAAAAAAAAACTGAAATAAACATCCTTTAAACCCTAAAACATAATTCTTGGGTTTCAAAGAATATAAATTTTTTTCTGAAACAAACGCACTCATTATTACCTCTCAAACAAATATGGAAGGGCTACTGAGTTATTGACTAATTGAATGGCTACCGAATATGGAACGACTACCAAATATGAAATGACTACCGAATATGGAATGACTACTGAGTGATTGCATTGATAGAATTTAAAATAGAAAATAATATTATTAATATAATAATACAAAATAACATTAATAAATAATTAAATATATATAGGCAGACCTGTCAGGCCTAATAGGCTTTTTTATAAGCCTGAGCCTGACCTATTTAAATAAATAGGCTTTAAAAATAGCCTAAGCCTAGCCTTTTTATTAAATAGGTCAGACCAGGCCATAAGTAGGCCAAGTCATAGGCCCCTGCCGGACGGCCTAGCCTATTTCCATCCCTAATTTCATACATTGAAAATTCAATTACTAATTCAATTCTCATTACTAATTCAATTACTAAGTAATATTTTACCCTATCATTACACTTATGAGTATCAATCTTGCTTTCATGCATAATTATTTAAACTTAGGGGTAAGTAATGATTTCATACATTGAAAAATTCAATGGAAAAAAATCACCTAATCACTTAATGGTCAGTAAAGATTTTATACATTGAAAATTCAATTACTCATTAAATTCAATGAAAAAACCACCTAATCACACATAAATATCGTCATAAATTCTTTTTATCTAATTCTTTGTATTATCTAAATATGGTAATTATCTCAATATGGTAACGGTAATAAATCGGTATAAATTAGTCAAGATCAGCTCGGTCCAAAGAAAGTGGTGACCGTCTCGCCAAGTCTCGATTCGAAATCATCTTTTTCAACATAAATCTTTGAAAACGTTCATACACAATTATTCCAATGATTTCATTCGTTGACAAATTCAATTACTCATTACATTTTTCTATAATATTTTTATAATGCATTTTTTTTATTGTGAGTAATATTTTTATCAATTACACTTGTCAATTACATTTAGTAGTATATGACAGTATAAATCCTCATTTCATGAACAATTATATTATTCCACTTAGGGTGAGTACTGCTTTTATAAGTTGAAAATTCAATTACTCATTAAATTCAATGGAAAAAAACCACTAAATAACTCATAAATATTTCATAAATTTTCTTTATCAAATTATTTGTATTATCACAACATGGTAACGATAATAAATCGGTATATAATCAGGTATCTCTCCGAAGAAAGTGACAACGTCCTTCCAGTCCTTCTATAGTAACTCTTCAAAATCGTGAAATCTTACCTACATTATTATCAAATTAATACATAATACAAACTCTCAAATCTATTTTGTTGTCACCTTATTATGCATTTTTTATAAAAAAATTATAACATTATAATGCATTTATAATTACTTTTAATTTATGTCAATCAATTATATGAGTAACATTATAATGCATTTATAATATTTTACGTTATCAATCCATTTAATTTTAATCTATGTCAATCAATTATTTTCAATTTATTTCACAATGTCACCACAAATTCAAGAAACTTCAAAGAAATAGTTTCCCTTCTTCCTTTTTCCTATTTATCTCTTTACAAAGTATCGATTCATCGATCCGCGATGGAACCCGATAACGATAACAAGCTCGCCGCAATGGAGAAGAATTCGACGATGGGGATGAATGCAGATGTTGTCGACAAAGGGAAGAAAATGAGGAAGAAGTAGTGGAAGACATTGAAGTTCGATGAGTATATCTACGAGGTTTTGAAGCAGGCGCTGCTAAATGACTTGTAATTCAAGTAATGTAACAATTGAAGGTTGTAACTAACTAACCAATCAATTAGTTAGTTAGATTTTAGTTAGAATGTGTAAGAATAACTCATGTATAAATAGGATTATAAATCCAATCAATAAACATGTCTTACCATTCATTCATCTAGTGTATTTTCTAATTTCTTGTTGTGCAAGTAACAACTTGGTAGCTAACAGTTGGTATCCAGAGCAAGGGTTTTGGTCCAAATCAGAGTGACAAATACGAGGGAAGTGAAGATGGATTTAAGTGCAAACAATAGAAATTTTTCAGCCTATATGCCACACTTTGATGGAAAAGATTGGGATAAATGGAGAGTGAAAATTCGAGCATTATTTGGATTTCAAGAAGTGTTGGATATTAGAGAAAATGGTTTTGAGGATCTGGGAGCTAATCCAACAGAAGTGCAGAGATCGAGATTTAAAGAAAACGAGAAGAAAGATTGCAAAGCTACATTCATCATTCATCAATGTCTTGATACAACCAACTTTGATAATATTTCTGAAGCAAGATGTGCAAAAGAAGCATGAGACATTCTTGAGAAATGTTATTCAGGAGGAGCAAAGGTAAAGAAAGTGAAGCTATAGACCTTACTAAGACAATTCGAACTGCTGCAGATGGAGAAACAAGAAAATGTACCAGATCTGATCTCAATATTAAGAAGTATCACAAATTAGATGGCTAGATGTGGTGAGAAGCTGTCTAAATATAAGTTGTGTGAGAATATTTTAAGATTCTTGCATTCCATGTTTGATTACATTGTGTGCGTTATTGAAGAATCCAAAGACATTTTAACATTGAGTCTTAAAGAACTGCAAGAAACATTAGAAGCAAGACAATTGAGAATGGAAGAAAAGAATTGAGTGAAGTCTGGGGATCAAGCACTAACAACACAAATACACAAGAAAGAAGATCAAGAGAAGAATTGGAATAAGAATAAGTTCAAGAAGTCTAAGGATAGGTTTAAGTCTTCATCAAATGGAGGAAGTGCAAGTGGTAAATCCAAAGGAAAATCAAATAACTTTGACATGAAAAAGATACAATGCTATAATTGTGAAAAGTGTGGGCATTTTACTGATGAATGTTGGGCTGAAAATTATGAGTTGCAGTGTATATTGCTCTTAGAACACATATATTTTTATGTTTGAAAGAATTACGAGAATATTTTCCTTTTAGAAAGGACTTGCATATATACAAATGGTTGGAGGGCTCTTTGGGAAAAGTGTGGAGGATAATGTGTCAAATTGTTAGCTTATATGTTCATGGTTATGGGACAAGTGCATTAGCAAAATATGGAAAGCCTGTAACTTTGATAATTTCTTATGTACCACACGCTTCATAATTTCTTTAATAGTTAGCATTGTAACTTTGTTAGCTGGCGAAATATTAGACGTGTAACTGATATATATTGTTTGTTAGCATGATGTTCTTATCATGATAATTAATATTAGTTTGATAGGGAGAAATATGTATTTTATCACTGTGTTGGAGTTTGAATTCGAGATATAATATCCCACCAAATAATGTCGATATTTGTCCGTTAAACTAGATTTACAAATAAATTTTAAATATCAATGTTAAATTTTAAAATATCTTCTTTTGTGTGGAATTATTGATTTCTTGAAAATCAAATAGACATATATAACGGTAACAAAGTCTTCTACGGGAGTAGTAAGTGATATTCAAATTATCAACACAATGGTATGAGTGACAATATTTCATCTTTAGATTGATGAACACAATTACAATGCTAGGAATTGTGGTGACTTAAATTGAGTGAATTCATTTTAGTTGAAAGTGAGTTGAATTAAAAATTGTTTATTTTAGATAAAAATGAATTCAACAATTTCATTGTGTTTAGATTCAAAAGTTTGCACATCATAACTTTAAATTAAAATTAATTCTAAAATAAATAAATTTTAGTCCATATTATAAAAAACACATATTAAAATCAATCAATTTTAGGATTTTAACTTCTCAATATTGAAATCAAACATATACATCTTTTGATTAGTTATATTGTTATTATTATTATTATTATTATTATTATTAAAAATGATTATAATTAAAAATGATTATAATTAAAAATGATTATAATTAAAAATTAGGGCAATTTATGATTAATCAATTTGCTAAAATTAATTTGATACTTACCAAATTTGTTACTTATCAAATTGGACAATTTGCGATTAATCAATTTGTTACTAAATTGTACAATTGATTAATTTTTTTCATTAATTTTCTCATTTAATAGTTAAATTAACTATATATCACTAGTTGGTAAAATTAATTTTCTCATTAATTTACAAAATAATTTAATATCAAAAAAATTGATTCGTGTGATTGAAAAAAGTAATAAAAGTAAAAAATGAACCTAATCTAATTATTTTATATATAGATATTTTTAAAATACACTTAGAAGATGAATATATTTAATTTGATTTTATCTTTTGAGATAAGTTAAAATACATTGTATACAATATATTACCTGATTTTATCTCAATATATCAAAAAAATTGATTCCCGTGATTGGTAATGTGCCAAAATATAAATATTAAAATTAATAGGTTGAATAAATGTGACAAGACAAACAAGCTAATGCATATTCAATTTACCAATCACACAAATCAATTTTTTTGATATTAGATTAATTTATAAATTAATGAGAAATTTAATCAATTTACCAAATCATAATTGATGAGAAATTTAATTTTAGCAATTTATGAGTTGAGTTTGTAATTGAAAACGAGTTGAGTTTGTCGTAGACAAAAATGACGATGTAGTTGAACGAATAAGAAGGAATCGAACATTCAAAGATGATGGGGATGCGATGTTAAAGAAACAAAGAGAGAATGTAATCATCAAATTTATTTATGAGAAAACATAAAAACCTTTAACTTTTATTTGTTTCTTTTTTTCATATTTTTTTAATCAACTTTTCTACTTAATTTTATTTTTTAAATTTATTTATTCTTCAAATTAAACATAATTTTTTTTAACTGCAACTAACAATACGAATGTTATTAAAATTAAATTAAACTTATAAATTTAAATTAAATAAAAAATAAATTTCCAGCGACGAAAATGAAACAAACAGTAGAAACAATTAAATATTTGATTTTTAACATAATAATATTTTTTTAACAATCGTGCATAAACTAATAAAGGAAACACTTATGAGAAGGATATAATATTTTTAATTGACTCATTAATTTTCCAAGTGCCTAAGGAAATCAACTCTTTACAGTTACACCATTGTGGGAAAGGATCTAAATCTTCTACATTGTGTAGTACTATAGTTTAGTCAATGTAGGTGTAGGCCAGTGCACTCCAATTCCAACGTTAACATGGGGTACCCCGCAGCCTCTTGCCTCTGGTTTCACGAACATTTTAATTTAAGGAGCCTCACATTTTAATATAAGACTTCCAACTGGAGTGAAAAAAAATATATATATAAATTAGGAATGAAAGTATTAAAAATTAATATATATATATATATATATATATATATATATATATATATATAATTAGGAATTAAAACATATGTTTGATTAGAAATTATATATACATTAGAAATTAAAAAACAGGTAAGAATGTTACAAATATAAAATTTGTAATGATATAAATTAATATTATATTTGATTAAAATGTTAAAATATTGAATTAAAATTAATGCATGACTTATTCTAATTTTTTTTTACTCAATCATGATTTATTTTAATTAATGTTTGTTAAATTTGAATTTAAGACCAATAAACGATAAAAAATAAAAAGAATAATGATATATAATTTTTCTCTCTCGAGTGGTATAGATTTACACCGATTATTTTTTAATATAAAAATTTGTATATTTAAAACAGTAAAAATATCACGTTAATTGAACTATAAATCCATTGATCACGCTAATTAGGTGGGCCCAAAAAGCATCGGCCCATATCACGCTCTCTTTCATCCCTATAAAACCCTAATCCCTTTTTTCTATCCACACTATCACCGCAATTCAAGAAACATATAAGAGTTTACCTTCTTCCTCTTCCTTATTTGTCTCTTTAAGAAATATCCATTCATCATCGTCGATGGAGCCGGATGGGGAGAATAATTCGACGGTGGGGATGAATGTAGACATGCCCGCCACAGGGGAGAAGAATTCGACTCCGGGGATGAATGTAGACAAGCCCGCCACAGGGGAGAAAACGAGGAAGAATCAGTGGAAGACGTTGAAGTTCGACGAGTACATCTATCAGGTTCTGAAGCAGGTGCACCCTGACATTGCTATATCTGGAGAGGCCATTGATATGATGAACAACATCATAAACAGCATGATGTTGAAGATTTCTGAGGAATC
Source organism: Cicer echinospermum (assembly GCA_002896215.2). Lineage (NCBI taxonomy): Eukaryota > Viridiplantae > Streptophyta > Magnoliopsida > Fabales > Fabaceae > Cicer > Cicer echinospermum. The sequence goes on from PGTU02006788.1 coordinate 15,445, forward strand.
TACAAAGTCTATTAATTTACGAGGTGGAACCTCAATAATAATAGAGAAGGACATAATGGTATCTGTCAGGAAACTCTTCCCCAAACAAATTGCGCGTCGTGCTCTCTTGCACGGTTTAAATGCTTTGATGAATCCCGCCATCGATGATATGTGTCATACAATCAATCAAACTAAGATATAACTTACTTCTAATTATGCAATTGATGGATAAACCATCGTTTTTTTTTATCAAATCATAATGAGCATTGATTCACACACATGTCTTTCTGGATTTTGCATACAAACAACTTTTAATTGCTTCACCTTGAAACTGTAATAAAGAAAGTTTCATTTGCCCACTGTTTTGGTCATCGGAAATATTCATGCCATTCACTAATAAAAGTGCTAATACATATTTTGAACCAAAGGTGTGGGTCCCATCAGGAAACCAATATTTGGCAATTCCTAAAATAAAAATATAAAACCTATTACTAAACGGATTTTTTTATCAATATATCTCTTTTTTCAAAATTTTGAACCAAAATACTCTCTTTTGTAATTTATATATCAAAATACCTTATTTTTTGGGGCTACTTGGAAGTTGTGTGCGACTAGCTAAAAGTAATTATGTAATTGTTAATATTTTAATAAATAATAAAATAAATAAATAATTATATTAAATAATATATTAATAAATAATATTAATAAATAATATTAACAATAATAATAATTATTAATTATTATTATGTTATTATTATTAAAAATTGTTATAAATAAAAATAGTTAAAATTAAAATAGTAAATTAATATTATTATTATTAAAAGTAATTAAAACAGTAAATTATATTATAAATTTAAAAGAAAATACATTAATAAAAAAATACATTAATAACATGAAATAAAATACATTAAATTAACAGAAAAAATATATTTTATTGATGTCCACCTAAATGACCTCCGATTCCATATCTAGGATTTCGTCGAACTCGTCTAGCCCCTTGAATGAGTTGAGGTTCTTCCGGTTATATAAATTTACCATTTTAAAAAAATCTGTAATTAATCAATTTGTTAAAATTAATTTAATACTTACCAAATTTGCTACTTACCAAATTGGACAATTTGCGATTAATCAATTTGTTACCAAATTGGACAATTTGCGATTAATCAAATAAAATACAATAAAATAAAATAAAATAAAATCAAATACAATACAATAAAATACAATAAAATAAAATAAAATCAAACCAAATTTTATTTTTATCATGAAACTATCAACGAATCATAGAGCTGAAATCCAATATATTAAAGCATTTGTAAGTTTATTGTATTTTGTTTTATGTTATTTGATTTGATTTGATTTTATGTTATTGTATTTTATTTGATTAATCGCAAATTGTCTAATTTGGTAAGTCACAAATTTGGTAAGTATCAAATTAATTTTAATAAATTGATTAATCATAAATTGTCCAACCAATTATATATTTTTTAAAATGGTAAATTTATATAACCGGAAGAACCTCAACTCGTTCAGAGGGCTAGACGAGTTCGACGAAATCCTAGATGTGGAATTAGAGGTCATTTAGGTGGACATCAATAAGATGTATTTATCGTATTCCCATGACATTTTCACGAAAAAAAACTTTCAAACGTGATATTAGTTTTTTAAAATTGTAAGATTCTATTAAAATTGTAAGACAAGAAAGCATGAAAAGGCAATGCAATATCAATCCAAACTTATAAGAGTAAATTATGTAATTACAGAATCATTATCACTATAATTTCAGGAAATTAAGGGAAAAATTTGAACGCTATGATAACAGGAGCAAGTCTTCATGGTCATAATAGATAAAAATATTTCATTCCAACTCTTCAACTTCTTCCATGCTATATCTTGGATAAAATAGAATACATATATTTTAACTTACTAACAACATACACTATTTTAAAATGTAATTGAATTTTCAGGATTGAAATTCAAACAAAATAGGATAATAAAAAAGTGCAACTTAAAGGACCAAACATTTATATAAATATAAATATAAATTTTTAATCTAATCCCTTAATACCACTCTAATCCATAATTTTTATTATTAAAAAAATAGAAATTCATTCATTCAAATTGATTGATACTACATTGAAAACAAAACTGTTCAAAATCTTTAAAAACGAAAAAAAATGATGAATTTGCAACAACAAAAAAAACTCATAAAATTTGATGTAATTGATCTAAATTTATACATCAATTTTGTGCTTATATGTTGAGATAGAGAGAATGATTTAGTAAATATATTGAGGAAAATAACATCGATTATATGCATATATTGATTACCAACAACCAAACCATAATACTATAACTTTAGTTTTGAAGTTTAACTTAGTGTTTATACGTTGTTTATTACTGCACAATTATAGTGATAATGAAATTTTAGTTCAATTTTGCAATGCAGTATTTCTTTACTATAATTTAGTATCCATTACAACAATTATTGTTCTCTTTTAAATCCAACAATGATGTAAGGAATTGTTCTTTTTAAAAAAAAAACTTTTGTTAGAGATCAAATTGGTCATTTTTAATCATTTTTAGAGACTTAAACATCTCTTTTTAATTATTGCTAAATATCTAATTGTCTCTTTTAAAAGATATTAAGGATTAATTTAGTTTGCTTTATTTTTCTCATATACTAAAATGTGTTTTTAATTTTCTTAAAAACTAAAATGGATCAATCAGTTCTTCTCAAAGACTAAATTAATTTTTTGTTTTTAATTTTTTAACTAAATTTTAAATAATTAAGGCTGCATATTAATTGCTATTTCGACACTAAGTCAAATTAAGACATGTAATAAATATATTTTATTTATAGTAAAACTTGAATGAGTTGAAGATCCCTACATAATTTTAGTAGGTACTTTAGTTTATTAATTGCTACTCTTTTCTTTCTCAACAAACCATTTCATTGGAGTTTGGACATAAATTTGCTTTATGGGCTTTTTTCTTAGCCCAATGGGTTCTGGTGTTTCGGAAATTTTAATGTAGACCCATCTTGCCTTTTTTTCTTTAAATAAAGTTTTTTACCCACATTCGTACGTTCTCACAAAAATATCAAAATTTATTTATTTATGTCAATTTTAATCCTATTCTGAATTAGTTTATTTGGACAAGACTTATCTGAATTGACCAACTGGAGATGTAAATATTAACTTAAAACTTTTTAATCTTTTATTTCTTATAATTAGTTAGATGTGCATAAAAAAATTTAAAATTTTAAGTCTTCAAATTGATCAAATGTGAAAAAATACAAGTTAGTATTTATACCATCGAATCCACTCTCGATAAATCTTGTCAGAAGTTTCAAGAGTACTAAAAATTGAAAGAAAAAAAAAATTAATATGAAGAGTTTTTTGGAATATAAAGAGTGAAAAAAAAATCATTGAATACTTGGATGTTTAGTGATGAATGTGAGTTAATGTTCAATCATATATACCTCATCTTATGATGTGATTTTATATAATCTAAAAGTAAACTATAATGTATCATACTCGTTTTTTTAATATTTTTTAGATTTTGATTCTGATTTTTACCGTTTTGAATTTGATTTTGAATTTTGTTTCCCCATAATACCTACTATTACTAATGTTTTCTATTTCTTCAAATTAATTTTTCTTCTTGTCTTTTATATGAAAAATTAGATTTCATATCCTATATTTTGACTTTACCCCATAATTTTGAAAAAAAAATCCTATTTTATCCCTTTTATTTTAATTTATTTTTGATAAAAAAAAGTTAGATTCATTTTTACACTACACAAATGAGAATTTTCTGGGCATGTTTATTTTTTCTTTTCAAAAGTCCAATTTAAAAATTAACATATCAAAATTTAAAATTTTGGATATGTAAAGAAAAAATTACATATTAAAAATTTTGCAAATAAATTTTTGGTATGTAAAGAAATTGAGAAAAAAAAATCATATCAGAAATTGAGATGAAAAAAAAATAAAATAAAAAGTTTACATGCTAAAAATTTTGAAAATAAATTTTTTGATAGATAAAAATAGTTGAGAAAAAATTTTATTCTTGAAACATAAATGTGGAATATAAAAAAATGTTGATTTTAAATTTTGTGTATTTTCTACTAATATATTTTTAGAAATTCATATAAAAAATGGTAAAATATAGGAGTAAAAGTTAAGACGTGGCTTATAAAATCAAATTTTTAATTTTTTTATTGTATTGGTTAATAATTTTTTTGGTCTCTAACTGTACTTTTTTTCTTTATCAACAACCCATTTGATTGGAGTTTGGATCGACATTTCCCTCATGGGCTTCGCTGATTGTCCAATGGAATCAGCTATTTTTGGGAATGGTCATGTAGGTCCATTTTGCATTTCAATTTTAAAAAGTTTCATTCTCAAATCTTCTAAAAAATCACTTAATTTTATTGGAATTAGTTAGTCCAAATATATATTTTATAAGTTATAATTGGTCAATTTAGTCCAAATATATATTTTATAAGGTATAATTGGTCAATTCAAATGTATATTTTTGTATATATAAAAGTATTGATGTGAGAAAATGTTTTTATTGAATCTTCTAATGCAATTATAAAATGAAATTAGGATGTATTTCTTCGATCTAGAGTTGTCTCTTAATATTTGGATACTATTTGCGAAGTTTAAATTTAATGTCTTATTTTTTATACAAGTTCTTTATTTATTTTTATTAATCACATATAAATAAATATAATAAGTGAACATCAAAAAATTAAAATTAATTAAATTAATTTACTTAAGTATATAAAAAAATTATTGGTTAAATATATTTTTATGTCCTATAAAATTAAAATTTGTTTTTTAAGTTTGTAAAACTTTTTATTTAACTTTTAATTAACAAAAAAACTATTTAACAAAACTATTTAACAAAAAAAAATGATAAATTTGTTAAAATAAACTATTTAACAAAAAAAAAAATGGTTAAAAGAGCCGTCATATTGTGTGACTCATGACAACCTTTTATAGAAAATTGGTTGTTCATAATCATACAAAAATGTTAACCATATTGACCATCACTATCACATTATATAACACAAAAGTTCCCTTCCCTTCCCATTGAGTTGCAAAGATGGCATCTTGCTAAAGGAAATTGCAGTCACGGGAACAATGGGTATAGTGTGTTGTTCATTATCTTATAGCTCATAATTTATTAAATTAATTATTATATTGTAATATAGTGTAATTAAGAACATATTTAAGAATATGCTCTGAACATATTATTAACATTGGGCTTATGGAAGCAAAGCCCTCCTCCACATCAATGCAGAAACACACCAGCACATTGACATTGGGCTTATGGAAGCAAAGCCCTGTCCTGTTAGAGCTATCCTTCTTTGTGATCATTTGTTAATGCTCAAGCTATTGACAAACTTGGTTTATATTCACTTAAAAAAATCAGATTTGATGCTACAAAAGTTCTTTAATTAAATTTTTTATTTCTTCATCCTCCCATCAATCTGTCATGTGTGTTACTAATTTAAAACAATACTAATGAGATATGTATATGTTACTAATAATTTCAGTCCTAGAGACATTAAATTCAGAGTTATGGCATGCTTGTGCTGGCCCACTTGTATCCTTGCCTCATGTAGACAGTCAGGTGTATTACTTCCCTCAAGGCCAAATCCAACAGGTCAAGCATTTTTTCAAAATTTCATTTATACCTTTCTAAACATTATTAGTTTTGTAGTTATATATATTTTCAAAAATGTTCATGAACACTTGCAAACCAGCTAAAGAATGAGGTGTTAATTCAATTTATCTTAGTGTTAATTGAATAAACCATCCATTCAAGTGAATTAACCACTTTTTTTAAATGTGATTAATTAGATGTAAACAAAACTAGGTGTACATGTATAGTTTTTAGATGCAACTGAAGTGTATGTCTTTTGTATTTTGTCTAAATAAATCTGAATAGGGGGCTGCTCCCACCACAAGGATTCCCAACTATCCCAATCTTCCATCTCAGTTGCTGTGCCAAGTCCAAAACCTCACACTTCATGTCAGTCTTATTATTTCCATCTTCAGTATTTCTCCTCAATTACAAATTATAATTTGCATGTCACTTATGATAGGCCGATAAAGAAACAGAAGAAATCTATGCACAAATGACCTCCAACCATTGCATCATGATGTATTCATTGAGGTCGATAATCTATCTCCTTTACCTTCGGTTGGGTTAAAGGCCAATGCTAGCAAGCATCTCTTCTGCAAAACTTTAACTGCTAGTGACACCAGCAAACGCAGTGGCAGCTTAGTGGTGCCACAGACGGCAGCAGAGGACCTCTTTCCACCCCTGGTACGTTATTATATATATCACTATAGTATGCATGATCAAACATTTCGTTTTTATGCAAACATTTGAAAGTAATTCAAATTTGAAATTTAAAATAATATACAAACATATAAGTAATTTTAAATTTGAAAGCTAAAATAATATACAAACATTTCGTTTTTAATTAATGATTTTATATTATGTATTTTTTAGTCTTTGATTAAATAAAAAACTATTCACGTACTCGAATTCGTACCACCTACCAAAGCAAATTGGGAACCTTGTGACTATGCTGCAGTGCAGACCCAAATTATAATGTGGGATTCTCGCTTCCATTGAACCTCACTTCACTTGGTTAACAATTTGCTTCCTTTTTCTATTGCTAAAGATATATGATGGTTTACCCGAAATAACCAAAACAAAGCAACATTTCGAAGTTTGGGGTTTGGCTTAGCTTGGAGTGGAGTTGGGCGAGTCCACGATAGTTGTTTTAAGGGTATTGAATTTTTGTCTTGGTGTTCATTTAGAATTGCGTGCATTTTGTTGTTAATTTTTTTTTTTTTTGTAATGGGTTTCTCGCTTGTATTGTATTTGTATATGAGAATTCCCTTTAATTTGCTTCATTTATTTCAGGATTACACAGTTCAACCAACAATTCAGACTCTTATTTTCCGAGATTTGCATGGTAATAGCTGGAAATTTCATCATGTATATCGTGGTGAGAATGCTTTTGCGGATCAATTCTATTCCTTCAGTAGTAGCTTAAAATAATACCAATGTTTTCTTGTGGCGGATTCAATGACCTTAAGTCCACTGCGTGCTTTTATTTTAGTATGGAAAAAGAAAACACTAGCCAGTTTTGTTTCCTTTGCATTTTCATGTAGGTAGCCCGAAGAGGCACGTTCTCGGTAAAGGTTGGAGTGATTTTGTTAAATCAAAAAGGCTTAAAGCAGGAGATTCTGTTATTTTTATCAGGTAATGATTTAGTGCTTGTATAACGGGTGGTGCTTCTACTCGTTTTGCAGCTTTCTAGTAAAATCCCGTTTTGGAAAATATCTCTATATAGGTAGTAGAAATTACAAAATGAAGTCTATACAATTATTTTGACATGCATTGTTTGTTTTTCTTTCCATGGTACCTGCCATTCAATACAATGCTCCATAATCAAGATTTTGTGAAAATTTATATAAGTTGATAAATCATTCCATTAGGTTAAGACTTTTGCAACTTTCTTTGTACTAAAAAAATGAATTGTCAATTGCTACAAGGGATGAGAAATCACAATTGCTAGTTGGGGTCAGGTATGCTGATAGTCAACACTCATCACAGCCATCGTCAATCCTTTCTGCTGATAATATGCACATTGATGTGCTTGCTGCTGCTGCTCAAGCTGCTGCTAATAGAAGTCCATGGACCGTTGTATACAATCCAAGGTATATTTAATTTGTTCTAAGACTCGCCTAACCAAAGTTAATTTTATAAAATAATATATATAACAAATACAAGCTTCTGGATCTGGGGATACTTTTCTTGAGTATAATATCCTTTGTCTGCTTATTTGTAGAGCATGCACTTCAGAATTTGTTATTCCACTTGTTAAATACAACAAAGCTTTACGTACGCCTGAACTGTCAATTGGCTTGAGATTTGGTATGATGTTTGAGACAGAAGAATTTGGTATGCGCAGGTAAGTATTGAATTTTGGTGTGTCAGATAGCATCTTCTTTGCTATGGTTACATAGATATATAATATAGGGACCTACTTTCTACTATCATTGATGTGTGTAAAATCTTTTTTAAGAAGCAGGAAGAAATTGACATATGCTTAATCTTTCTGCAGATATTTGGGTACAATAGTCGGCATCAGTGCTTTGGATCCTCTAATGTGGCCTGATTCTAAATGGAAAAATATTCAGGTCGAGTGGGACCAGCCAGGTTGTGGGGAAAAGCCCAATAGAGTTAGTTTGTGGGACATTCTTTTACTCTCCCAGTCTTTGACTTCATGTTCTGAAAGGCCGTTACAATCTGGATTATCGGGTTTCTTTCTTCACTTTCTTATTTATCTTCCTAACTTGTGTATAACTCTTCTATATATCATGAATATTCATGTTAGACTGGTATAGAAAATGCGTGGTGTTAACAACCGAGAAATTCATATAAAAGGAGAGAAGAGGCTAGGATTCCATGAGAATCATAATAGTTATGAGAATGAAAAATTATCTGGACACTCAAACCCTCCAATGACACTTTGAGAGAGTGGTGTGATATGTAAAACCGATTCATTAACTTTCTTGGTACACAAGCAATGCCCTTATATAGGCTTAAATCCAACAGGCTTACACCAATCTTGGACTTATACACAAACTAGCCTAAGCGAGCTAACATAATGAGCCAAGGCCAACGTTTAGAGCTAACATAATGAGCCAAACCCAACTTTTAAGCTTCTCAACTCTGAGTCAGCTTCTTTAAAATTGTTCTGTGATGGCAAAGCAGCAATAAGTATATATCACAACCATGTGCAACATGATAGAATCAAGCACATTAAGATTGACCGCCATTTCATAAAAAGAAAAAAATTGATTCTGGAATGATATGTCTGTCATTTGTAAGTTCTAATCAGCAAACAACTGATATCTTGACAAAAAGTTTGGCAACACTCAATTTTGCGCAACTTATAGATAGATAATGCACCAGCTTGAGAGGAGTGTTGAAGAACTAAGAGAAATCAGATTTGATTATCTTTTATTTTATATTATTTTGTTTATTTTTATTTTATGATTCTATTATTTTGTAATTTCTTTTTCTATATAAACAGCTTAAGAATGTAGTAATAAGAGATGAAAGTATTTTGTTTTTTAATTTCTTTAGATATCATGTGACATAAAGTCTTTTGAAAATAAAATGTTGTTGGTATTTAATTTAAAGAGAACAACATAATTAGAGAAGATAAGGCATGTATTGCATTCATTCATTTTGTTATATTTGAGCTGAGACTTGAAGTGTATGTCTTCTTTCTGTTAAGAAATAATTTCTTCGTGAGTAGATACTTCATCGTCTCCGAGGAAACATAAGCACCAAGAAAGTAGTGTAGTTGAGGCGGAAGACGACCTCGTTCAGATAAGGAAGAATAAGGACCAAGAAAATCTTTTCAAGGAGCGAAAGGATGGCCATACTCATTGGGATAATACCTCTTCTCCTATCATTTATAATATTGTTGCTGATACTGTTGCTGATACTGTTGCTATCCGTCTCCCTGTCATCAACACAGTACGAATATATCTGTTGTTTCCTTTCAAAAGAAATATTCAAATCAAATTTAAAAAAAAAACTTTTTTATTTTTATTTTTAATAATATTGCTTAACAGATAGAAGGCATTCCGGCATTGACACAAGCATTATGGTCTAACGACCCTGCTGCACAAATAGAAGCAAGTTCTCAGCTTTGTAAGCTATTATCAATGGGTAAGAATACAATTCATACATTTAATTGTTGACGTAATACTGGTTTTTTATGTTAAACTTAAGTTATACAATCCAATTGTGCTTCTTCAAAAAAATATCCAACTGTGTAACGTTTTGAGTTTTAATTTACTTTAATAAAACGAGGTGTTACACATATATAATGAATTTCGCTCAATTAAAGTGAAAAGTTGGTAAAGTGAGTGAATCAATGGTTGATATTATAACCATTGGTTATGCATATACACATAATATCAACCACTCATTTAATCATCTATGGTTGATACTACTCATTTTATTATATAAAGTGAGTTATTTTAGAGAAGTCAAATCCGTATACAATATATAAGTATGTGGCTGTGTGTTACAATAGTTAAATATATGGTTATTTGTTAGTTATTTGATTCTATTTGTGTTACGAAGCTACTCCTTGGTGGTTACTATGATGTATATATAGTTATTGTATTATTATTTCTTCCGGAAGAATGAGATCAATGCATACAATAGATTTCTACAAGTAACATATGGTATTAGTAGAAGATCACATTCACATTTCCTATAACACACTCACAGATTTAGCCACCAATCCCTTGAATCCATATTATATTCATGGTAATGGGAGTCCTTCACAGCCATTGGTCTCTCCCCTCCTCTTTGGACCAAACTATAATACCTGGTCTAGGGCTATGAAAGTCGCTCTTATGGCTAAGAATATGATGGGTTTCGTTGATTTCGCTTTATCGCCTCTGCCTTCAAATCCTCTGTATGAGCATGGCAGAGATGTAATACCATGGTTCTTGCTTGGATCCATTGATCAATTTCAGAATCCATCTTACAATCGTTCTTTGGATAGACAAAGCATTTGAAGTTTGGAAATATCAAAAGGTATTATAGTTTGGATAGACAAAGCATTTGGAGTCTGAAAACCCTTCACAACAGCCCCCCACAGCATGCACCTCCCTCACAACAACACTCCTCATTTCAGCATATAAGACATTCAGCTAGGACGAGACAACAACCTCAGTATCTTCATGATTACCATTGCTTGAAACAAGCCAGTCGTTGATGGTATTCTAAGTTATCAAATGCTCTAATATCTCTCAATTATGTGCAATCTACATCTGACTATTCTCTTTTTATAAAGGCGGAAGACTCTTCTTTTACTGTCAATAAGTTTTGGTTGAAATTTATAGAATAAATCGTTATTGAGCTGTGTAAATTAGATGAAATTAAATTAAATTAACACATATATTAGATGAAATTAAATTAACATTCTTTGTTCATAAAAAGTAATCAAAGTTGAGAATAATTTTTTTATAAATTCATTATCATATCAAACTAACTTTTGAAGTACTACAAATTTATAACGATTTTCTCACAATAAAAACTAAGAGATATCATTATAGAATTTAAAAATTCTACGACTTTATTGGTAACTGTTTTTGTTCTATATAATACTCCAGGTTGTGGAATTTAGATGTCAAAGAAAGAACAAATAATGATATAGGAGGAGTGGAGACACTCTGTAGTCCCTTTATCAGCCAGAACTCCTAGAAGGTAAGATTCTTATTTAAATGTGTTAATGTATTAGTTGTTAAAATTTATTTGCTGCTGTATGCATTTGCTGTTTAAATATGTTAATGTTCTCCTATATAAACAATTCTCTCTACATCACATCTGATTTTCATGTTGCATAATGGGTGTATTTTGTTTCATATCTTATGTTTTTAAGTCAAAAATCATTTTTTTATTATTTGAAGTGTGTTTGTTTCATATTTTTTAAAAATCATTTTTTGGCTAAAGATGAAAAACTAACAATAGTACTCGCATTTGTTAATATATGAGAGAGAAAGACACCACAAATGATTTAAAAACTCTGATAAGAGAAAACGATGTAATTATTTTTATTTTTATGTAAATTCAAAATTACCCTCCATCAATCTTAGTAAGGTTTTCTCCCTCGATTTTCTGCATCAATTCATTCATTGGTTTTTTCCTCCATGGTTTTTGTTTGTATGTGTTTTATTTGAAACATTTTATCTTTATCTTATTCATATGGTGACACTAATTTATTTTTGCTTGTGTGGTTTATATTTGTTGCTTTATGATGAATACACAAGGTACATTAATCAATAATAAAATGAGTTTATGTGATGATTAAACTAATAAATTTTAAAATATTTCAATTGTTATGTTATGTTATATAATAACTTATACAACAAAAATTCTACAAGTACGACTACTTTCTTAATGACTACGCATAATCAAATTGTTATGGTAATTTTTAAAAAGAGATATAAATTAATTTATTAGAAAAGTCATGTCCTTTATGCTAATTTTGTAGTTTAAAAATAACTTTTATAAAATTGTATACAAAAAGATTAAAAATTATTTAAAAAAAATCATTTTCATTTAAGCTCATATAAATGCCTCTTTGCTGCTTAACAAGAGCGTGTGTTGTTGATTTTACAGGCACCAAGTGCTTTGCATCAGGTAAGCCTGCAAAGAAGTGGACATACTGGGCAAAAGTTATTAGTTGTTGTGATTGATGAAAATCGAAACCTGCGATGATTTATTTTTTTTAATTAGTACTTATTGGCTGATACTTTTAATTTATTTATGATATTATCAAACACATAATAATTGCTGCTTATAAAATATTCGGACATATCTTTTTATATGAGAAATAATAAATATTAATGTAAATTCACACAACTATAATTTGATTTATTTGTGATAATTATTTTTAGTTAAATATGTTATTTTTAGTTTATTTTTAAAGTGATTTCAGGAGGTTTCTAATCATACAAGAAAAACCTGAAGGCTCGCATGACAACATTGCTTGATCATTTTATAAAAGAAAAATAGTAAATCTTACAAAATTTCGGGAATAAAATACTAATGAGTTGGACACCATAATTGGCTTATAATTGGGAATTATTACTTTTCTTTGTTCACCGATCTTAATCTCTTATTAAGAAAACAATAAGAGGAAATAATAAAAAAAACAAGAGACAATTGAATATGTCTTCCAAAAACAAAGACTCTGTTTCCAAAAAACCAAGACTCTGTTTCCAAAAACCAAGACTCTGTTTCCGATGAATCTGATTACCGAATATGACCGGATTCTTGACTGGGCAATGTGACAGGAATCTACAGCGACAACAAGGATGCCAAGTGCTATCACTTCGGCCGCCATCAAAATGTTGAGAGTGACACTGACGACGATGAAGACAATGAAGATGACAACAAGAACACGAAAAAGATGGCACCACCACAAAAACGACCAAAAAGATGGCACCAGCAAAAAACGACCAAAAGATGGCACCAGCAAAAACGACCAAAAAGAATGGCACCAGCAAAAACGACCAAAAAGATGGCACCAGCAAAAGACGACCAAAAAAGATGGCACCAAGAACGGGACAAGGCAGCTTGCGGAAGAAACATTATCACTACTTTGGAATGGGATGAAGATAGAAAGACCAGAAAGCCATGGTAGTGTTAAGTAGTTGGAGTTAAGATATATGATAATGCATATATATATATAATATATAGTCATGTATATATAGTTAGTTAAGTACACTTTATATATTGTGTGTTTTTTTTTCTTTCTTCTTTCTTATGTGGTGTGAAATATATAATTAATAATAGTTTTTCTTTCTTTCTTTCTTTCTTTCTTTCTTATGTGTTTTATATGTAAGGACTGTCATGGCTGCCATGGCTGTTAATTACTATCATCTTTGTGACGCCATGGCTGCCATGGCTGTTAATTACTATCATCTTTGTGAAGTGATTACCATTAATTAATCTTACTGCACAATTATAGTGATAATGAAAGTTCAATTTTGCAATGCAGTATTTCTCTACTATAATTTAGTATCCATTACAACAATTATTGTTCTCTTTTAAATCCAACAATGATGTAAGGAATTGTTCTTTTTTTAAAAAAAACTTTTGTTAGAGATCAAATTGGTCATTTTTAATCATTTTTAGAGACTTAAACATCTCTTTTTAATTATTGCTAAATATCTAATTGTCTCTTTTAAAAGATATTAATGACTAATTTAGTTTGCTTTATTTTTCTCATATACTAAAATGTGTTCTTAATTTTCTTAAAAATTAAAATGGATCAATCAGTTCTTCTCAAGACTAAATTAAATTTTGTTTACATTTTTACTAAATTTTAAATAACTAAGGCTGCATATTTAATGCTTATTTCGACACTAGTCAAATTAAAGACATGTAATAAATTATATTTTTATTTATAGTAAACACTTTGAATGAATTGAAGATCGCCTACATAAGTTATTTAGTAGATAACTTTTGTTTTAATACATTTTTTTTTTTGGAAATTATGATTTTTTCATATTGATTCTACCATTTGAGAATTTTTTTTAATTTTATTTTTTTTTATTGACGACGATTGATGAAATAAGAAGAAAAAACTTTAAAAAAGATTTTGAAATGAAGCATCCAAGCGGGGAAAAAGCATGCAAGCCACCACATAAAAAAAAAAATTATTTGTTGATTTTAAAATGCACAAGCTCATATATAAAGCTTATGTTACAAATGTATGTTTTATGTTACCCAATTAATGAAAAAATCAACAGTATGATTTTATTTTAATCTTGCTAAAATCAATATTTA
>PGTU02006791.1:0-13340 GCA_002896215.2 Cicer echinospermum
ATATATATATATATATAAGAAAGAGAAAGAAAGAAAGCATTTTCTCCTTTTCCGGCCTTGCCTTCCGTCTTCTTCTTCCTTTTCTAGTCTGCAAATTGTTGGTGGTTTTCAAAAATCACTCAAATACAATCTCTCCAATTTTCTGTCGACATTGAGCTTCGTTTCGAGAAGACAGAGAGAGGAGTTGTATCATTGCCACGCTGCGGTGCTAGTGAGCTAGATTTTGATGCGACGTGATGAACTAAAATTACCGGAATTAATACGTACCGTAATCGGGCGTTAGAGCTATCGTTAAGGTAAGGGCTCCTTCCAAACTTTTAGTTTGCATTTAGGACATTATTTATGATTTTGTGGAAAAGAAATTTGATGTATTTGAGGGGTGATTTTGTGAAAAATTAATTTAATGTGATTATGTGTAATTTAGTGGAATTTAAATTTGAGGTGTGGTTTGTGGTGATTCAAGTTTGGTGTGATTTATATGTTCATAATTATTATTATGAATTTTTGAGATGTGATTTATTTGTGGATTTTGTAGAAAATGAATTGATGAAATTTGGTGGTTTATTTGTAAAAATGTGGAGTTTTGAAATTGGGTGAGTTATGTTTGAATTGTTGAAATTTAATTGAGGTGTTATATGTGTGTTGTGGAATTGAATTGATTGTTGTCGGTGTGAATTGGCGATAATTAAATTTGATGAGTTTGAGTTACGTAATGAGTTATTTTCAAATAAATGAGTTTGAACTGAAATTGAAATTTTACAAAAAATTAGCGTTGTTTAAAGTTGTGAAAACATTCAATGGATTTTAATAAGTTAAAGATGTTAAGCAAAAAAGATAGATTGAAATTAAAAATGGTTAGAGTGTAAAAATGTTACGATCTTTTAATTACTTTTGATTGAGTGTTAAAAAGAAAAAAAGTTATAGAGTATTTTATGTATTAACTAAAAATTTTTTGTGCTTTAATAGTCGGAGTGTGTGTAGATGGGCAAAATTTTGACAATATTTGTTTTATTTAGTTTTAGAGTAAATAATATAGATTATTTGGTTTTAAAACTTTGGTGTGTGAGAAAGATTTAATTTGGAAATTTGGAAATTTTGTTGTGTTGGATTAGTTTTATTGTGAACAAGTTGTTATAAATATTCAATGTTTATGTAGTTAGCTCCTTGAGTCTCGAAAAGGAATCGAGATCTGTTGGCACCGAGTTAGCGGTGGGGAGAACTCTGATATATTTATGTTTGTTGTGGTGATTTAGTTGAAAATTTTAGACATTGAAATATGGTGATTAAATGTTTGGAAATTTTGGTGATTTATGTTAGGTGAAATTGATGTGTTCATAATTAATTTTATGATTTTTTGAGAAGAAATTTATGTGTGACTTGGTGGAAAATGAATTTAATTCAATTTAGGTGTGAATGGAATTTGGAGTTGTGATTTATGTGTGGTTGTGGAAATTTTAATTGGTGTGATAAATATGTTTGAGTATGCTCTGTGTTGTGTTTGAAAATGATTAGTGTTAAATGAGTATTAAAAATGGTGAATCTTTTAATAGGTGCATTTACTTAATGATTATGGTGAAAAGAGTTAGAGGATGCTCATGCATTTCATAGTACATGGTGACCGCGATGGGGCCATGGTGATAGTGGTGACCATGATGGGCCACGGGATGCATGCCATGTGAATTGTTGGTTCATCTTATTAGCTTGCGGGGATTTGTCGCGTCGTGCTGATCTGTGAGAGATTGCACTCTAGAATGTGCTGATCTGTGAGCGATTGCACTCTGGAAAATCGTGCTGGTCTGTGAGAGACTGCACTCTAGAAAATCGTGCTGGTCTGTGAGTGACTGCACTCTTGTATGTTGTGCTGGTCTGTGAGCGACTGCACACTAGTAAATCGTGGTGATCCGTGAGAGATTGCACCTTGGTAATTAGTACTGGTATGTGAGAGGCTGTACAATTATGATTTACGCCCTTCGAGAAGGGTTTTGGTTTGAAAGTTCGGAATCGTGCATTTTGGTACGCATTGCATTAAAGTGTTTGCATGCGAGCTATGTTTGTTATACTATGATGATTGTATATACATATTCGATTGTTGTCGTGATTTGTCGTAATTGCTTTGAGGTGTGAAGTTGGGTTTGATTAAGTTTTATGTGTTCATAAATTGATTTAATGAATATTCGAAGTGTTGTTTGATTCAGAGCTATTTTAGAACTGAAAATCTGCATTTTCTCTATTGTATTCTGCTATGACAGTGCAGTTTGTTAAAACTTCATTTTTCAAACATTGTTTATGCATTTTTGGACATATGAAAACCCTTTCGAGGAGTATGCTAAGACGAAAGGTTCTTTTGAGCATTTGAAAATATAAGAATTTTGCTATGTGATATTTGTTAATTTCGGTTGGTGACCTTTACAATTATTGTGGAAATCTGGGCTTTGCCCTCAGATGAGAAACAGGATCATCCTATCGGTTAGTACCTTGGAGATGGGAAAGTAGTTAGTCATACTTGACCAAGCTGTGTCAGGAGGATCTTGCGGGGCGTGTGGAGATCATCAGGGTGGTGTAGTTTTGTAGCATGATTCAGATTAGGTGGTTGTATAAGGACTAGATGTCTTTCTTCTTGGGATTGTATTTATTTCATTTTGGAAGATTGTATCTATGCTTAAACTGTCTGATGACTTTTTCTTTTAATGGGTCCATGTTCCACATTTTGATGTGATGTGGGGAAAGTAGAGATTCTTGGGGCAGTGCTTTTATGCAGGTGTCTGCCGAGAATACTCCAGGGTATGAGCTATGTCTGATGGGTCTCATAGCCCCGTTGTATTTTTTCTATTTTAAATACTTTGGATTC
The DNA here is from genome assembly GCA_002896215.2 of Cicer echinospermum. Lineage (NCBI taxonomy): Eukaryota > Viridiplantae > Streptophyta > Magnoliopsida > Fabales > Fabaceae > Cicer > Cicer echinospermum. The sequence goes on from PGTU02006791.1 coordinate 2,849, forward strand.
TGTTTCAAAAACTATTTCCGCTGTTTGTAAATATTGTTGACTTTTGTCGTTGTGCTACGACTTAAATATTTCATCCAAAAGTATTTTCTTTGTTTTATTTCTTTGTTTTTTTTCTTAAAATATACACCCGCGCTGTCAAAAAATCGGGGTGTTACATTGTGGTATCAGAGCCTTGGTTTGGATTTCTTGGGGGATGTGGAGTTTTGGTTTTAGATTGTAGGTCAACCTGTCAGTAGTTGAGAGTTGTTATCTGATTCATGCGTCGGGTTAAGTTGTCTGAATTGTCAGGTTTGGTGTAGTTGTTATGTATTGATGTAGTCGAAAGTTATTTTTTGGAATATTCTAAGGGGTGTTGAGATTTCTTTCTCGATGTTGGTTTTGAGGAAACATGCCTCCAAGAAGGGATGACGACGCTTGCAAGAGTCAACCGTCAATGGGGATGATCAAATGGCTGAAGCTATGAATAACAACATGGTTGCTTTTGTTGCTGCACAAACTGCTGCAAAGACTCTGTAGGATCAGGAGAAGAGGGAAAGAGAGATTCCTGTTGCAAAGTCAAGGGGATTGGAAGATTTTCGTCGTTACAATCCTGCAAAGTTCAAGGGTGAGGAGATCCCAGAAAAAGCTGATAATACTGGATTAAAGAAGTGGAAAAGACTCTTCGAAATTAATTAATTGTCAGGTACGGTTGAGGTGAATCATGACGACATGGGATTTATGAAGTGGTTCCAAGGACACAGAGGCTATGTTATTGGATGGTAACTCGAAGATGATGGGTATGGATGGATTATAGTTAGACTAATAGGCGATGTCATGTAAAGATCTAAGTGGAGAGCTTTTTAAGAAGAGTATTAGCTCTTCGCTTGGTAGATTTCAGGATGAGACTGGATGAAGTTTGATAATTGCCAAAGGACTGTGAACACCATGGAATTATTGAAAAGACAAGGATTCCATTTGGAATAGCGTTTGGTTCTTATGTGTCAATGAAAGAGACTTGTATTGAAGTTAAGGGGCTCTGCACGGTATGGGGTAAATACTACATTGGTTAGATAAAGTATACTTTGAGGAATAGTCGATACCTTGAGGGGTAAAGTCGAGCATTCGAGTTAAACTAGATTCACGACTCAGGGACTCATATTATTAAGTATGAATCTCATGACGATTATAGGAGTAAGAATATATATTTCTTCGATAAGTGACAAATCTCTGTGTAGATTAGGAGATGGTAAGTGTAAGATAGTGATATTGGATGAAACTATATACACGTAAGTGTGAATTTTGAGTGATGTTCAGAAAAACTTAAGGAGTTAAGACTTGATGTATTGAATCACATGTTACTATTAAATGGAATTGAAAAGTACATAGTACGAGAATACTTAGAGATTGTAACGATGTAAGCTTGAGAGTCTATTAAAGGATGGTAATTGCTAGAAGAGTGTTAATATTTTAATAGGTCAGAGGAATTATTTGAGATTTGATTTGGGACCCTAAGATGGTTGATCTTTAAGTCAATGATTTAAAATCAACAAGGTTGGATCGAGGACCAAATAATGCCCAAAACTAGTATATATTGAGGTAGTTAAGGTAGGCAAGTGATAAATAATTCATGTTATGGATGAAAGTGTTTGAAGATTCACTAAAAAGGTCGTGTTATGATTTGAAGAGTTTTTAATTAGTGAGATTACTAATACAGTTAGAGTCAATGATGAATACGACCTTGTATTGTATCTTGAGATGAATGGATGAAATTAGACGGTGTGATGAGTATTTGGAGATTTCGAGGATCAGATTTTATAATCTTATTTAATGGTAGAAAGTGAAAAAGAAGAAATGTAGCAAATGATTTATGGTTTAGTTGTTGGTCTTGGGCAGTCAAGCGTTAAGATTTAAAATGAGTGTTTCAGTGACTAGATGGACGATGAAAAATATGTAGATCTTTGAGATATTTTACTGCAAAGTTATGAGGACACAAGGTTTATAGCTAATTAATTCTTAGTAAGTGCTTATTATGAACAGTTGAGAAATCGTTCTTTAGGACGTTTGATTGTTAGGATTCTTTCAATTTAAACCTCGGTGAAGGTTGGGAACGAATAAGAATCCAACGAGTGAACCAAATTTTGGAAAATGTGCCAAGAAAACTTGTCGGAACAACACATGGAGATGTAGCTTATGACAATTAAGGATTCATGAAAGGAATTATTTCACTCGTAATTTAGATATTGTTATTATAAGGGTATGCGAATGAGACAAAGGCACTAACTGAGTGCATGTCATGGGGGTTGTTATTGTGGTCGCCAATCAACAGAGTTTAATGTTTGGTTGATAGGGAAGAATTGAGCATGAGTTGGAAAAGTTTGGTGGAAATTAGTAATGCTGATTTGTTGAAATCACTATAATGAAGATGCATCATGGTTCGAGGCAGGAATTTAAGGTTTATATAAATGGAAAAAGTGATGGAGTGAATATAATGCATTTTGACCTGTCATAGTGAAAGGATAATCATCAAGCTGCAAATAAAGGACGCGGCGAAATTAAGAAGTATCAAAATGAATGTTGGCAGTAGATGTAGGAGAATTATTTTCGAGTTTGTGCATAATTGCGAAGTATGTAAAAAAAAATTGATTGACTAGTGAAGCGTGAATTTAAGGTGTTAGGCATGAGACAAATGTAGGTCTTAATCAGGAATGAAATTCAAGTTTGATTTTGTTGGAGACGTGACTCTTGAAAAGAAGCACTAAACTTGAAGGAAGTTTGTGTGTTGTAGGTGGTATAGTTCTGGCATGTTGTCGAAATATTTGAGGAAACTTTGATCACCAACCGGATGTTATGATGTAATTATTAAAGTTAAAATTAGACGACCATTTTGATAAAGACATTGTGGTTTGATGTAGTTGTGCGCCTAAAGAAATCAAGGGTTTGTGGACCACGGAGAAATTAGGGAGTTCTCGGGCGGTAATGATTGTTTTGTGTTCAATATGTTAGTGTCATACTTAGTGTTTCCGTTTGATACCTAATAGATGTTTTGTACCAAGTGGACGTATATGAGGCTATGTGACATAGCTATGGGCGATTGTACTTCGTCGACAGGATCAAAGTTATAGGAAAATAAGGAAAAACTCAGTGGACCTTGAGGAGATTGTTCGACCGCTTGTGCATTAGAAATAACCTTAAGTGCAAGTCGCAAAGAGCGCTATTTACAGTTCGGTTAAGATAGTCTAAGCCATCATCATGGTTGTTGGCTACTTATTGACAAATTGAGGAACTGATCATCCTTAATCTCTTGTTGATAGTAAACAAAATCATGTGGAATGGAACGGGTGAGTCTTTCCGGCTATGGTAATGTATAGAGTTAGTAAGCACCCTATGAAAAGGGTAGGCAACACTTTCTTCGAGTGGGCCGGGTGAAACAAGTTGTAACATGTATGTTGAATTTGAGTACAAACTAAGTGTGGATTGTTACTCGTACTTTAAGTTTCGAGGACGAAACTTCTTTTTGAGGTAGTGAATGTAAGACCTTTCTTTAAATTCTAATTATGTATGTATTGGGGAATTTTGTGTTGAATTTCTTAATGCTTCTTTAGGCCAATTTTATGACATTTTGTGAGTTAATATGCCAAAAATGTCTTTTTGAGACACCGATTAATTATTATTCGTCGATGAATAATTTTATTTAATTACGGTGAATCTTTTGTCGAAGAAAAAATTTCTGAGATGCAACATTTTTCAGAAAAAATTCATCTGCCCATTAATTGCGGCGGAAAGTAGATATTTTTCTGAAAAAAGTGATTGTGTGATATGATGTGAGTGACAGGCGTAATGATGATTTTTATAAAAATATCTAGATATATTTGTTTAGATATTTATTATTATTATTATTATAATATATATTATTATTTTAATATATATATATATATATATATATATATATTATATATATATAATTATATATATATATATATATATATATATATAAATATATATATATATAAGAAAGAGAAAGAAAGAAAGCATTTTCTCCTTTTCCCGGCCTTGCCTCCGTCTTTTATCTTCCTTTCTGTTTGCAAATTGTTGGTGGTTTTCAAAATCACTCAAACACAAATCTCCCAATTTTTCTTCGACATTTGAGCTTTGTTTCGAGAAGTGACAGAAGAGGAAGTTGCTCATTGCCACGCTGCGGTGCTAGTGAGCTAGTTTTTGATGCGACGTGATGAACTTAATTTTACCGGAATTAATTACGGTACGTAATCGGCGCGTTAGAGCTATCGTTAAGGTAAGGGCTCCTTCCAAACTTTTAGTTTGCATTTAGGACATTATTTATGATTTTGTGGAAAAGAAATTTTGATGTATTGAGGGGTGATTTTGTGAAAAAATTAATTTAATGTGATTATGTGTAATTTAGTGGAATTTAAATTTGAGGTGTGGTTTGTGGTGATTCAAGTTTGGTGTGATTATATGTTCATAATTATTATTATGAATTTTTTGAGATGTGATTTATTTGTGGATTTTGTAGAAAATGAATTGATGAAATTTGGTGGTTTATTTGTAAAAATGTGGAGTTTTGAAATTTGGTGAGTTATGTTTGAATTGTTGAAATTTAATTGAGGTGTTATATGTGTGTTGTGGAATTGAATTGATTGTTGTCGGTGTGAATTGGCGATAATTAAATTTTGATGAGTTTGAGTTACGTAATGAGTTATTTTCAAATAAATGAGTTTGAACTGAAATTGAAATTTTACAAAATTAGCGTTGTTAAAGTTGTGAAAACGTTCAAATTTTAACTAAGTTAAAGAGTTTAAGCAAAAAGATAGATTGAAATTAAAATGGTTAGAGTTTAAAATGTTACGATCTTTAAATTACTTTTTGATTGAGTTTAAAAAGAAAAAAAGTTTTAGAGTATTTTATTAACTAAAAATTTTTTGTGCTTTAATAGTCGAGTGTGTGTATGGGAAATTTTGACGATATTTGTTTTATTTAGTTTTAAGTAAATAATATAGATTATTTGGTTTTAAAACTTTGGTGTGTGAGAAAGATTTAATTTTGGAAATTTTGGAAATTTTGTTGTGTTTGGATTAGTTTTATTGTGAACAAGTTGTTATAAATATTCATGTTTATGTAGTTAGCTCCTTGAGTCTCGAAAAGGAATCGAGACTGTTGGCACCCGAGTTAGCGGTGGGGAGAACTCTGATATATTAATGTTGTTGTGGTGATTTATGGTTGAAAATTTAGACATTGATATGGTGATTAATGTTTGGAAATTTTGGTGATTTATGTTAGGTGAAATTGATGTGTTCATAATTTAATTTTATGATTTTTTGAGAAGAAAATTTATGTGTGACTTGGTGGAAAATGAATTTAATTCAATTTAGGTGTGAATGGAATTTGGAGTTGTGATTTATGTGTGGTTGTGGAAATTTTAATTGGTGTGGATAAATATGTTTGAGTATGCTCTGTGTTGTGTTTGAAAAATGATTAGTGTTAAATGAGTATTAAAAATGGTGAATCTTTTAATAGGTGCATTTACTTAATGATTATGGTGAAAAGAGTTAGAGGATGCTCATGCATTTCATAGTACATGGTGACCGCGATGGGGCCATGGTGATAGTGGTGACCATGATGGGCCACGGGATGATGCCATGTGAATTGTTGGTTCATCTTATCCTTGCGGGGATTGTCGCGTCGTGCTGATCTGTGAGAGATTGCACTCTAGAATGTGCTGATCTGTGAGCGATTGCACTCTGGAAAATCGTGCTGGTCTGTGAGAGACTGCACGCTAGTAAATTGTGCTGGTCTGTGAGCGACTGCACTCTTGTATGTCGTGCTGGTCTGTGAGAGACTGCACGCTAGTAAATCGTGCTGATCCGTGAGAGATTGCACCTTGGTAATTAGTACTTTGGTCTGTGAGAGGCTGTACAATTATGATTTACGCCCCTTCGAGGAGGGTTTTGGTTTGGAATTCTGGAATCATGCATTTTGGCATATACGCATTGCATTAAAGTGTTTGGCATGCGAGCTATGTTTGTTATACTATGATGATTGTATATACATATTCGATTGTTGTCGTGATTTGTCGTAATTGCTTTGAGGTGTGAAGTTGGGTTGATTAAGTTTTATGTGTTCATAATTGATTTAATGAATATTCGAAGTGTTGTTTGATTCAGAGCTATTTTAGAACTGAAAATCTGCATTTTCTCTATTGTATTCTGCTATGACAGTGCAGTTTGTTAAAACTTCATTTTTTCAACATTGTTTATGCATTTTTGGACATATGAAAAACCCTTTCGAGGAGTATGCTAAGACGAAAGGTTCTTTTGAGCATTTGAAAATATAAGAATTTTGCTATGTGATATTTGTTAATTTCGGTTTGGTGACCTTTACAATTATTGTGGAAATCTGGGCTTTGCCCTCAGATGAGAAACAGGATCATCCTATCGGTTAGTACCTTGGAGATGGGAAAGTAGTTAGTCATACTTGACCAAAGCTGTGTCAGGAGGATCTTGCAGGGCGTGTGGAGATCATCAGGGTGGTGTAGTTTTGTAGCATGATCAGATTAGGTGGTTGTATAAGGACTAGATGTTCTTTCTCTTGGGATTGTATTTATTTCATTTTGGAAGATTGTATCTATGCTTAAACTGTCTGATGACTTTTTCTTTTAATGGGTCATGTTCCACATTTGATGTGATGTGGGGAAAGTAGAGATTCTTGGGGCAGTGCTTTTATGCAGGTGCCTGCCGAGAATACTCCAAGGGTATGAGCTATGTCTGATGGGTCTCATAGCCCCGTTGTATTTTTCTATTTAAATACTTTGGATTCTGTTTCAAAAAACTATTTCCGCTGTTTGTAAATATTGTTGACTTTGTCGTTGTGCTACGACTTTAATATTTCATGCAAAAGTATTTTCTTTGTTTTATTTCTTTGTTTTTTTTTAAAATATACACCGCGCTGTCAAAAAATCGGGGTGTTACATTGTGGTATCAGAGCCTTGGGTTTGGATTTCTTGGGGGATGTGGAGTTTTGGTTTTAGATTGTAGGTCAACCTGTAGGTTGAGAGTTGTTATCCTGATGATCATGCGTCGGGTTAGTTTGTCTGAATTGTCAGGTCTGGTGTAGTTGTTATGTATTGATGTAGTCGAAAGTTATTTTTGGAATTATTCTAAGGGGTGTTGAGATTTCTTCTCGATGTTGGTTTTGAGGAAACAATGCCTCCAAGAAGATCTGGTGTAGTTGTTATGTATTGATTTAGTTCATTTACCAAATATAATGTTAATTTTAATTTAGATAGTTAGAAAATGATGTAACTCACTTGTTAGCAAGAACCATTAAATTTCCAGTTAATCTTCAAAATTTTTCATTAGTTTCCACTTCGTATTTTCTAGTTGATTTTAAATAAAAATGACTCAATCATTACTTTTAAATAAGTTACAAGTGGTTATTACCCTGAGTAAGTATGATTTTATTATTTTTTTGTGATTTTCTTATAAAAAATGTTAGTTAGATTATAAATCTATTTGACTTGCACTAAATTTCGGTTAAAACTTTACCCATTCTTTATAAATGTTTAATATAGATACTATTTATTCCATTATGTATGCTATTGAGATTTTCTACTCTAAATATTAGTTTCGTCTTTGGATAGAGTGTGATTTTTGTTGGTTGTTCAATCTTTACTAATTCAGATCTTGTTGCATGGAAGTCGAAGCTTAGATGATTGAATTGAATTTCCCTTACAAGACAAATGAAAGTTCCATATTTTTTAATATTAGTTGCGTCTTTGGGTTTTTACACTCGTTTTATTTGGTGGGATTTCTCGTCGCTCTGTATTTAGAATAACTTTTACCGCAATGAGTATAGTCTCCTTTTCTGCTTTCTTTAATTTTCCCTTAGATTGCTAATGATGTTTGCTCTATTGCATTGCACACTTTTTTTTCTCAAGTTTTTTATTTATTTTTATTTAATAAACTTATTAGGGTGTTGCAAATGATAGATGATAGTTTAGGGGTGTCAACATAGTTGGGATGTTCAAATTTTCATGTGATACTTTTCATTCTAATTTCTGCTTAAAAAAATAAGTAAAAAAAAACACTACACACAAGTTTCAAAGTATATTTGGTTATGGAAAAATTATGTTTTCATTTGGAAGTTTATTTTTTGAATTTCATAAAAACTGTATTTCTTTTTTGGAATGTGTACTTTTAAAAATATTTTGACGGTGGAAAAAGTTGGGCTCATAAATTTGGCTCTTACATAATTGACCTAGTATATGCTTCTTCAATTGTTGCCCCAAGCAATTCATGTACATAAATCACAACATCATTATTAGTATTCATATATTTATTGGGCACTAAGAACTTACGATAGGGAGGAATGTATAGAAGAGTCACGACATCATCTAGTGTGATAATCATCTCCGATAATAACATGTGAAATGAGTTGGTCTCTCTATGTCACATTTCTACTAGGCAAATATGAGTTCAACGTCGGTCATCGCAAAATAAGCTAAAGACAAGTGTACCAATCCAAAATTTTGAATCCAATGCTATACAATATTAGATACAACTACTTCAACAAATTTCTTCAATTTCAAACTGCACGTGATCAACTTCAACAGAACACGATACTGTAAGTAATTAAAAAACATAAATAACATATAATAATAAAATGTACTAAATTTTCATTACAAAAATGTAACTAAATATAATATGCTTATTCTTAATTAAAAAACTTAATTAATTAAAAATATACCTCTCGCATCCATGTCCTCTAGGCTGCATGCTATTCATATTGTATCAACAGCGATGTGATCAAAGACCCTCCAAGGAATCCACGTTGTTGGACCTGCTCTTTGACTTCATGCTTCTCGCATGCCTCATAGTCCATCTGTTCAAGCTCATAAACATCCCGTCAAGTTGTGAGACTTGACACCTTGCCTATGGCACTGTTGACGAATAAGACAATTAGCTTCATTCATTTGTCGATACGATGCAACGTGTAGAACTGTTTCACCTTTTATTGCCTACATTGCAGACAATAGTGAGAATAATTTATCTGTTCATTACCCGTGTCCTAGTACTGACATAAGATAAACATATCAATAATTTGTATGAAAAACTTTGAAATTTGATATTTTCTTCAAGTTTGGAAATTAATTTTTCAGAAAAAAATTAATTTCAAAACTTTTAACATCGATGCAAGTTTCGAAAGTCTTTTACTGCTCGAAACTTTCAAAAATTGTTGAATTCCTCTATTTCAGAAGTTGAAAATTGTTCAAACTACTTTCGAAATTGTTGAATTCATCTTTTTTGGAAGTTTCATAACCGCTCGAAACTGTTGGATATATATTTAAAAAATGAAAAATTACATTTCGAAAGTTTTTTATTTTATCAAAAAAGTTTGAAAAAGTAACTTACTTATACTTTGGAAGTTTTGAATACTTGAAAATTTTGTCAGATATTTTGAAAGTTTCGAATCTGAGAGAAAAAATGAATGAAATTTTTTTAACTTTATATATAAGTAATAAAAAAAAAGTAAAAGCCTCTTTTTTTAAGTGTTTTAGGAAAGAAAAAAAAATTAACTTTTATATTTTGTACTAGAATCTCAAATATTTGGCTCATTGTATGCTAGCTCGAATTATAGATTGTGTAAGCCCAATTGGAGATTTTATTTGATAAAAAGATATCTTGTGGAGACAGACACTATCCCCAAAGTTTACAATATGACCAACTAGTGTACTTTTGCGTATGATTGGATACATACTATGAGATGAAATATAGTAGAATTGCATGACAATATGATTAGTTAATTTTATTAGTGCTATTGATAAAAGACGAGTACGCTTTCTCTTTGTTTTTTAAATACTTTTTTATAATTTCAAATTATTATTATTAAAATAAAATAATTTTATATTAACTATCATTATAATTTGTTTAATATAATCTATTTCCTCCCTCTCATTTTGTACACATTCGGATAGAATATTTTGTGATTATGAGTAAAGATTGTTTAATACACTTCATCAACTTTTACTTCATAATGATAATTTAAATATGAAATCACCGATAGATGGTATTTTCTCTAAGGAATAGATTGTGTATAGAGTAGTGGTGGATGATGTTATAACCAAGTTCAACTAAGGATCCAATTTAGGGAATGATGTGCCTAACTCATTCAATTATACAAGGAGGCAAATTACAATGAAAAATAGATTGGTGTAATCCCATTGATATTGTTAATTCAACTATCTATTGGCATATAAATTCAGAGACAGGAGAAATAGTAAACACAATTCCTTCTATGCGTATTATGGTGTTTGGAGTGAACCTCATTGATGGAGGGTGAACTTGTTGCAAGAATATCATTGGAGCAAAGTAATATTATATGTTGGACAAATTGTAATTCTCAAAACATGTTGTTCATGAAATGCCGTATCTTGAATAATTTTGGAGCGATATAGAAATACTTGAACCTATTAATATCCAGGATTTCACATAAGTTCTTT
>PGTU02006795.1:0-16208 GCA_002896215.2 Cicer echinospermum
ATTTCACCCCTACTGTATTTCGACCATCTCTCATCCTACATAGTAAACACATGTAATAAGTACATGTTCAATAAGTAGCAATCAATAAGTAGATTGAAAAAATCCTACCAACTCATCCCTCTTCCTTGCAAGCGTCTTAGAGCCTAATGTATGAAGGATCTTAAGCTTTCTCGTATTTGCAGCATTTTATCAACAGCCTTCTCCTACAATGATAACAAATGACATAAAAAAAACTAACAATAGAAAACAAATGACAACGCAAGAAAAAATAGTTACCATTGTATCTTCTTACGCCTGTATTGGACAAAAATAGTCCATGTCTTGATTAATAGAACGTGGATAATTTTGTAGATTTCCTCCAAAGAAATATCCCACTTATAAAATTCTTAAACAACCTACATCGGCATCTCGCCATTTCTTTCCAAGGCTTGAAAGGATATATTTTTGTTGTCTTTATCATCGACAACAAATTTTGACTAGCATAATCATAAAAAAAAAAAAAATTAGTTTACAATCAAACAATAAAGAATATTCAGTTGTTTATAATTAATACCTGTATTTTATCCTTAAAAATTTCATTTTTTCTGTCGATGGAACTAGTTCCAATGTCGTACATTATAGGAAAATCCTTAAACTTCCTTGCAATTCACCCAAAAACCGCCTAACAAACAGCAGCTGATCCTACCGGTTGCCCATTTGAATTCCATCTAGTTATTATTCTGCTAACATTAGGAGGAGCTTCAAGCACGTCTGATACCCTTAAGTGTGTCTTTGAAATATGTCCCGCCTCATCTAACACATAAGTCAATGAAAATATGTCATATTGCAATCATGTAAAACAATTAAATTTTATAAATATAATTAGACATTAGATAACATACTAATGACTTCTACATCCCAAAATGTAAAATTCTTTTTGAGAAATTTCTGGCTCATCTTCTACCACATCTTCAGAGTGAGAGGATGTCTCTTGGAAATGTGTTGTTTCTGTCTCTTGCACTGATCTGGTGTTGTCACTTGAGAAGGTGTTGCTTCTGTCGCTTGCACAGTAGTTGGTGTTGTTGTCACCGAGAAAGATGTGGTTTCTATCGTTTGCACAGCTAGCGATGTTGTCGCTTGAGAAGGTGGTGCTTGAGAAGGTGGTGCTTGAGAAGCGGTGCTTGAGAAGATGGTGGATTTGTCGGTGTTGTCATCGGAGATGGTAGTGGTTCTATCACTTGAACGTTGGTTGTAAACCATGTTCCGCAAGTGCTTCATTTTGGTTACTTGAAGATCTCCTGGTATATAAAGCCTCGGCCGACCCTTCGTGAAACGCTACAATCATTTATTATTAATGTAAATAAATAAAAATCAACATATAATACAAATAAGAAACATTTTGTAATTTTAGTATTTTAGTTATTACTAACGGTGAGGTTTTTGAAATGGTGGAAGAAGATTTGTGAAGGGATTGAGAGAGATGAGTTAGATTGAGAGCCTCCATCCTTTTTTTATTCTCTTCCATTGTTTTGCGTCGAATATCCTCATATGATGATTCCATTTTGTTCACAAGATTGAGTCTCCAAACACACTTACACTGCAAACATTGATGACAAACCAAGTTAGACTAATGCAAATAGCTTAAACACAAAAATGAACACAATAACAAAAATGAGCACATCAAACACAATGCAACAGTAAAAGAAAGTAGTAAAAAAATAACATAGATTGAAGAGTACCATGTCATAAACAACAAACAGAATTATTAACAATCATAAAATTCATATCATGATTGTTGTCATCAAAATCATCATTAAAGTTGAAGTTTCAGGATCATCATCTGTAGTCATTCTTGCCAATTGTATATGTGTGGTTTCATTAGAAAAAATGTGTTCAATTTTGAGATGGGTATGGTTCAATGGTGCCATAATTTCATCATCTCCACCCATGTCATACAAGTCCGTGCTTTAAATGAATAGGTATGCTCCATCCTTGTTCGTTTTCATCATCCACATAATAAACCATTTGAGCTTCTGACGCTTTTAATGTATGGCTCATCATCTTCATGCTCCCCAATATGTATTAGTCTTGCAAAATTTATAGAGGTAAACCCAACTTATCTGTCTTAATGCCTCTTGGATTTGTGGTATTCGCCCATTTGCATTTAAACATGGGCACTTTGAAGCCATCATAGAAACCTCAATGATATCTATCAATCTTCCATAGTAAGGCACTCTCCAAATCTCATTTGGGCATCACTATTGCTTGAGTAACTTCGTGTTCCGAACATGCCAAAAACTCCACTATTTTGAGTTTTTAATAAATTGTCTCGTGCCAATGTTCGAAATTTGAAACCATTGACATTAAATGCAGTGAACCTTCTAACTTTATCAGAAGGACCTTGAGCAAGACTAACGAGAACATTTTTATCTGATCCACTAATGTTGTCGAGATTGTTGCAAATCTGAACACCATAAAATATACAATTAGTCACATTCTTATTAAAAATCAAAGCAACTCAATCACCAATTTTGTCATGAACACTAACACGATTGTGGAACCAATGAGGAAACTCTCTATGAACCTTCTTGTCTACCTCAGAAGTACTCCTTGCACCACTCCTCATTTGGCTTCGAATAATACTTCTATATTGCCTATTGGTTATTTCAAATTAGATGTATACGGAAAAAAAATTAGTGGTAAATAATACAAATATAATAAAATTACTTACCTTAGATAGTAGTCAACTATGATGCAGTTTGTTAAAACGTGTCTATGAGCTTGTAACTTTTCAATTGGTGTAAGGGTGTAGTATGAAGAACCACCAACCGATTTTCCAACTCTAGGAAATAATTCAGCTACACGTGAGTCAGTTTGTATCTCATTAATAGGCTCATCATCTACACGACCAAGTTGATTCCATCTAGTCTCAATGTTTTCTATATACCTTGAACAAAATGTAAGAATCTCTTGTACAAGGTATCCTTCTGCAATAGACCCTTCTGGTCGTGCTTTATTACGTACATACGATTTAAGTATTCCTAAGTACCTATTATTGAACCAAAATAATATTAGTTAGAACAAAATTGTCAACTACTAATTATTGAAGGAACAAGAACACGCATATTTTACCTTTCAACAGGATACATCCATCGATAATGAACAGGACCTCCAAGTTTAACTTCTTCAACAAGGTGAACAACCAAGTGAACCATAACAGTGAATAATGAGGGAGGAAATATCATTTCCATGTGGCATAAAGTGAGGACAACCTGATTTTGCAATTTTTCCAAATCATCAACATTCAATACTTTACTGCATAATTGTCTAAAAAGTGAGCAAAACTCAATCATTATAGCTGAAACATCATCAGGTAATGTTGCTCGAATGGCTAACGGTAGAAGTTGTTCCATCAATATGTGACAATCATGACTCTTCAACATTCCATTCAACTTAAGATTTTCCATGTCAATGCATCTAGAAATGTTGCTTGAATAACCATCAGGCACAGTGATATTCTTTAAAGTTGTTAAAAATCTCTTCTTACCTTTAGTAGTAAGAGTAAAGACGGCTGGAGAAATTCTTCCATTTTCATTGGGCCAAAGGTCAGGTCTTATGCCCATAGCTTTAAGGTCTTTTCTTGCATTAAGATGATCTTTACTTTTTGTGCTATCATTTAGCAAAGTAAATATGATATTATCGCACACATTTTTCTCAATATGCATCATGTCAAGATTGTGGCGCAGAAGATTATCCTTCCAATATGGAAGTTCAAAGAATATGCTTTTCTTTTTCCATTGTTGATTGACACCTTGTGTAGGTCGTCCACCACGTATTCTTTTTCCCGACCTTTCTTTATCTGGCTTTCTACCAAATGTGACATCAATATTTTGAACCTGTTCAAGAATTTGAAGCCCAGATAACATTTTAGGTGGACCACGCATATCTTGTTGACCATCAAAGCGAACCTTGTTCAATCTAAATCTATGTCTCTGATCAAGAAAACGACGATGACCCATAAAACACCATTTTTTGCTATGTGGAAGACGACGAGGAGTAGAGTCCATGTTACACGATGGGCAAGCAAGTCCAGTGTAAGTGTTCCACCCAGAAAGTGTACCCAGCCCTGGAAAATCACTAATTGTCCACATCAAAGTTGCATGTAATGTGAACATCTCTTTTTTAAAAGAATCGTATGTATCGACACCTGTTGTCCATAACTCCTTTAATTCTTTTACTAGAGGTTGTAAATAGACATCAATATCATTTCCTGGCATTTTTTTACCGGGAATTATCATTGACATTATAAAAGATGTATGTTTCATGCACACCCATGGAGGAGTGTTGTATGGAATGAGAATAACTGGCCAAATACTATAATTTGTACTCATCATACCAAAAGGATTAAAACCATCACTAGCTAATGCAAGACGCACATTTCGCGGGTCTGATGCAAACCAAGGGTGTGTCAAGTCAAAATGTTTCCATGCTTCAGAATCTCTAGGATGCCTCAACATTCCATCATTCTTACTATCATTTGCATGCCATCTCATATCCTCGGCCGACTTTGACGACAAAAATAATCTTTGTAACCGTGGTTTTAATGGAAAATAGCGAAGAACTTTTGCAGGAACTTTCTTTCGATTATTGCCATCACCAGACACTCCAACTGCACCAACTTTTGCTTTTGATTTCCATTTCGAAGTGTTGCAAATTTTGCAGGTCTCCCTTTCTTCATCTTCCTTATTACCCCAATAAAGCATACAATTATTCGGACAAACAGGGATTTTTTCATAATTTAAACCAAGCTTGGTGATTGTTTTCTTGGCTTCATAGAATGAATTTGGTATATTTGCAAATTCAAATGCATCTTTTAATAACTCTAAAACCATTGTCATGGCTTTATTAGTCATTCCACATAAACATTTGACGTGATACAACTTTACCAAAAAAGATAGTCTTGAATATTTAACACACCCTTCATACAAAGGTTTTTCTCCTTCTCTACTTAATTCATAGTACTCTTTGGCCTCTTCATACCTTTGTTGACTTGCATTTTTCTCCTTCTCTGCATTTGATTCAATGGGTACTTCATTTGCATGATCTTCGACTCCAAAAGCATCGTTAATCATGTTTTGCATTTGATCATCAACGACAACTGTGTCTTGAACTATATTAGAAATACTAATAGGTGAGATAGTACTAGTTTCTCCTATGGACTCTCCGTGATGTACCCAAATGGTGTATCCCTTTGGAAATGGTTTGCACTTTAAGTGATCATACATTACACTTCTACTCTGCGGTTTTTTGAAACCACAACGTTTACAAGGACATATTATTTCGCCATTTTCTAATTCATCTCGAAAGGCAAAATTAATAAATTCCTTTATCCCTTGATCATATTCATCCGATGTGTGTGGCTTCTTAATCCATGATTTATCCATTTCTATAAAGAAGTTTAACATATGTTATTTTGACACAGAAATAACATAATTCAACTTAGAACAAAAAAAAAAGATTGATCTTAAACAGAATAGATTCACTAGGCATAAAGGAACAAAACATAACAACCTCATACACATAGAAAATAGTACTCGATAAACATTCAAAATATAGAACTAGACCAGGTATACAGGTATATAGTACTCGACAAACAAATCAAACTAGAAATTATTTTTAAAAGCAAACAAACCAATCATTAACATATGTTATTTACTTCAGTTTATCCATTAAATGCAAACAAATATTAGAACTGAAAGTGCAGAATTTAGCAATCAAAGTGTAGAACATAGCACTCAAACATCTTTAGTACAAAAAAAGGAAGAAGTGTTACGCTATCAGCTTTTACATAATAAAAGTATCTTACCTATTGTGTTATGTTGCGCGGTCGATGGAGAAGTATTACGCTACACCGTCACCAGAGAGAGGCTGAAAGCAGCGCCGTCACCGGAGATGGGCACGAAGAAGCACTGTCACTGGAAACTAATTCAATCAATAAACCAATCATCAACAAACCAATCTGAAAACTAGTTTTAAATGCAAACAAATCAATCTGTAAACTAGTTTCAAATGCAAACAAATCAATCTGAAAATTATTTTTAAAAACAAACAAACCAATCTCAAACAAACCAATCACTAATCATAATTCAAATAATCATAATTCTAAGATTTTATTATAATTCATTTCAAAACCAAATGTAATTTCTAGTCCAAAGTTTAAAGACAGAAAAAATGATTACTCCAACCAATATAATGTGCAAAAAAAAGTGAAAAAGAATTGTGTAATGTTATTCAAAGATAAAATTTGCCACAAATACAAAGGCAAAAACAAAGGTGTAGGAGTGAACCAAAACAAAGACCTCCGAAAGGTGTAGAAGGAACAACAAAGCAAAAAAGCAAGGCTATAGAATGTAGATTAATGAAGCAAAATATGTTATCAAATTCAGCAAGGTATGAACATTGGATTGTTAATTCAATGAAGCAGAGTAGTAAACGTGATTCCTTTGGAAGCTACACGGATGATGATGATTCATACTATTCATGATGAAACAATTATGTGTTAACATTTCTGCACACACGTGTGAGAATACAACGACTCTGTTACAAAGAAAAGATGGAAAATTGACTTTGTAGCAAGGAGCTACATTAATATTAATATTTCACGAACATAATTTTGAAAAACTGTTTTTTTATTTTTCAGAGATGATCAAAAGTAGTAGTGTTTTTATTTTTTTAATTAATCAACTGTTTGTAAGTACCCTGTGATTTCATGAAAAGAAACATTGTTCCATTGTCAATGAGGATTATGCCAATTTTTTATATTTTCTTTATTATACTATTTTTTTTAATATATTTAGTTATTATATAATTTTGAAAATAATATTACATAACTTTTTATAAAATGATAACTCATTTAAACTATTCCAAAACTGATAAATAGTCTTTAAACTATTCTCAATCTATCAAACTATCACTTGTAAATTAAAAGTAATTTACCGGTTATTATATATATATATATATATATATATATATATATATATATATATATATATTATTAATTAGATTAGATTATAAAATGTCATCCCACACACAACATAAATTTTGTTCTAGCTATAGACAAAAATCTAAATATCCCTCAAGCTAGCTGCCGATGCTGACCAACATTCATTCAATATATGCTAAGGTATATATATATTAAAGCCTCCTTCCCTCCCACCACCAGAAGCCACTGGAGAATCAGAAGATTGATGAGCTGAATTTATGTTTGGACAACCAGTTTTATTTCACATTTCTAGTTTCTCCGATTATATCTCCAGGACACAGGTCCAGCATAAATATCATTGACATTGCCACTACTTTACAAGTTTTACATTACTGGAGACCATCATTCAAACACATATTGTTGCCTTCAAAGTTTCAAAGGCAACAAACAATCTGGAAATTATTTTTAAAAGCAAACAAACCAATCTCAAACAACCAATCATTAACATATATCAAACAATCAAACCAAGAGAACGTTATATCAAACAGACATCGCATACCTGGCCAAGCTTGATTTCTCCTCTATTTGGATTGTAAAGCACATGAATGTTGCAAACCACAACTTTACGAGAATCTGTCAAGCTGCAGAATGCTGCATTTATGTTATATTGAGTAAACAAAGATATCTCTTCAAAAAATATGAATGATAATTTGAAAAATTAAAAGAAAGCCCATAAGGCTATCAACACCTCAGTCATTAAAAGAAAAGTTGCAAGCATAACACAAGCAAGGCTCAATTAAAATCATCCCCTGACCTTGTGCACCAATCTAAATCTTTATGTCAGCACTCAGCAGCATAAAATATACACTTGTGAGTTATGAACCTAAACAGTGTCCTCATTCTCATAAGATTTAAGGAAACAACAACAAGCTTTTCATCCTCTAATGATAGATGGATACTCTTAATGCTTACTGTAACTAGCTAGTACAGGAACTCACTGGGTTTGTACCCCAATATACTTTCTCTTTTCCCCTCAAATTATATTATCAGTTGTCTGAACACATTTGAGTTAAGCATCACAATAAGCCAACATCACTCAACTACAAACCAATCCATATAAAGACACTAAGTTTGGCTACTCTGTTGTTTGTTTTGCTTCTAAATGAAACAATGGCTATTTCATCCTTTGTGCCCCTTTATAGAAATTTTTACTTTATATACAGCAAGGAATTTTGTTGAAAACTTCAAGTTAGACCATTATGGACAGAGTATTCATTTAGTTTTTTTATTTAATAAAATTATGCAATATATCGTGTTGTACCAGTGCCCCAATTTACAGAAAACAATCTGTTATGCTTTTTTAACACTTGCCGCACAAAAAAATTGGAACTAAACTGTTAAATGGAACTAAATGATTACCTTTGCAAGAGTTGATTTTGTTTCCAGAGTAGATTTCGTTTCTCTTCGCTTTCGCTTCTCTTCGATTTCGTTTCCTTCAGAAGTTTTAGGGTTGACAGATTTGGGGGCAATCAGAAATTTTACGGTTGTGAAAGGATGTGTACGGGGATAACAAAGGAGTAAACGAAAGAGAGAGTAAGGAATGAACTTACAAAATCTGGAAAAATAAAACACGTTTATGCCCTAAACGACGACGGCGGTTGATTAAAACCGCCCCAGGAACTGTCGCAAACTGGCGGCCAGATTGAAAAACGCAACTCGTGTGCTTTATATGGTGTAGTACGGTTGCGGCGGTTGACGAAAACCGCCTCCAAAACCTTCGCAGTGTGAAGGTGAGGGCGGTTATTGCAGAATCGTCGCAGGCTAAGTGTCACAAACTTAAAAAATTCTTGTAGTGAACATACACTTGGACCAGCAAGATATCATTTCCAATTGTCTTTGTGAAAAGAGTCTTGTCAACATTTCCTCTTAAAAAGTTTTGTTGAATGAGGAAATTGCTGAGCTTCTCATACCAAGCTCTTGGAGCTTGTTTCAACCCATAGAGGGCTTTTGATAGCTTGTACACATGATTAGGAAAATCAGGATTTTCAAAACCAGGTGTTTGGCTAACAAACACTTCCTCTTGGAGATCACCATTGAAAAATGCGCTTTTCACATCCATTTGATAAAGATTAAAGTCCATTATACATGCATAAGCCAATAAAATTCTAATGGCTTCTAACCTAGCTACAGGGGCATAGGTTTCATCAAAATCTATTCCTTCCTCTTGACTATAACCCTTGGCTACTAGCCTAGCTTTGTTTCTGGTTATAACTCCATTTTCATCTAATTTGTTTCTGAACACCCATCTTGTTCCTATGATGTGCTTACCTTCTGGTTTAGGTACTAGACTCCACACCTTGTTTCTCTCAAACTGGTTTAACTCCTCTTGCATAGCAAGTATCCACTCACTATCTAATAGGGCTTCCTTAATGTTCTTAGGTTCAATCTGAGATACAAAAGCTATAAAGTTGCAGAACTGTCTAAGGTTCTTCCTAGTTGCAACTCCTTTAGAGATATCCCTATAATGTTATCTATGGGGTGGTTTCTGTTGAACTTCCATTCCCTAAGTAAATCACCAGTCCTTATGGATTCTATACAGTCAGTTCTAGTTGGAGGTACAGCTACAGTTTGTTCTAATGTTCAGATTCTACAACTTCATCCAAAAAGTCATCAACCATAGTAGGAGTTTTGTTCAAGTTTTCTGCAAATAATTCATCAAACTTTACATGAACTGACTCTTCTATGGTCTTTATTCTTTTGTTGTAGACTCTATAGGCCTTACTGGTTTGAGAGTATCCTAGAAAATACCTTCATCTGCCTTAGGGTCAAACTTTCCTACGTGTTCTTTGCCATTGTTCAACACAAAGCACTTACAACCAAAAACTCTAAAATAGGAAATGTTTGGTTTTCTACCCTTGTACAGCTCATATGGGGTTTTTCTAAGTAGAGGCCTAATGAGAAC
The DNA here is from genome assembly GCA_002896215.2 of Cicer echinospermum. NCBI lineage: Eukaryota > Viridiplantae > Streptophyta > Magnoliopsida > Fabales > Fabaceae > Cicer > Cicer echinospermum. Next base: position 9,924 of record PGTU02006795.1, read on the forward strand.
TCTATTGACAACATGAGTGGCTGTACTAATTGCATCTGCCAAAAGTACTTAGGTAGGTTAGAGTCCTTAAGCATAGTCCTAGCTAACTCATCTAAAGACCTATTTTTCCTCTCAACAACTCCATTTTGTTGTGGAGTTCTAGGGGCTGAATATATGTGGTTTATTCCATGTTGTTCACAGTAAGTTTGAAAAGAATCATTTTGGAATTCACCTCCATGATCACTTTTAATGGATATAATTTTCTGGTTATTCTCATTTGAACCAAAGTAGCAAATTTCTTAAAAGTTGAGAATGCCTCACTCTTGTGAGCTAGAAAATATGTCCAAGTGAACCTGAAATAGTCATCCACCAACACATATCCATAAAGGTTACCTCCAAAGCTCTTCACTTGAGCAGGACCAAAAAGGTCCATGTGCACTAACTGCAAACCCTATTGGTTTTGACCATATCTATAGAGGGAAAAGAAGTTTTAACTAGCTTACTTCTTTCACAGGAATCACAAAGTCTATCCTTAGTAAATTTCCTGTTGGGGAGTCCTATAACTAGTTGTTTGCTAACCAGTCTATTTAGATGATCTATATGAATATGCGCTATACGTTTATGCCATAACTAAGTCTCATCTGAATTAGATAACAAACAGCATATAGTACTTGGCAGATAATTAAAATCTAACATATAAATGTTATTAATTCTATCACCAACTAACTTTATGTGTTTGTCATCTTTATGCTCAATAATACAAGATTGTGATGAAAAACTTACCTGAAATCCTTTATCACAAAGTTGGCTTATACTTAACAGATTGTGTTTTAGCCCTTCTACATACAAGACATTTTTATTATTACAACAGTTGACTCATTGCCTATGTCACCAATTCCAATAATTTTTCCTCTATTGTTGTCACCATATTTGACAAAACCTCTTTCCTTTAATGTCAAGGACATGAATTTGTATTTGTCTCCTGTCATGTGCTTTGAGCATCCGCTATCCAAATACCAAGAATGCTTAGTGGATGTCAAGCACACCTGTAACACACAATCAGAATTTGATTTTAGGTCCCCAATTTAAATTGGGTCCTGGAAGGTTAGTGTCAAAAATTTGTTTCTTTGCTATCCAAACTTGTTTCCATCCTCTGTTGGCTAGCTTTTTAAGTTTGCAATTTGAAACAAAATGTCCTTTTCTGCAACAGAAGTGACATGAACCAACAAAGAATGAATGTTTGTTTGGTTTAGTAAAGATGTCATACATATTCCTTGAACTACCAGATTTCTGACTATGTTTGACATTTCTGTTTTGCATATAACCAATACCACATCTAGTGTTATTTCTATTAACATGTTTATTTGGGTTATATCCAAGACCGGATTTTTCATTAACATGTCTCTGGTTGCTAAGTATAACATTCAGTTTATCTTTACTACTAGCAAACTTCAATAAATCAGATTTTAATGATGCAACATGTTTTTCAAGTTCAATGCATCTTGCAGATTTGTCATGTGAATCCTTTTTCAGTTGTTCATACAAGCTCTCAATTTCCTTATGATCATTTTTCATTTGTTCACAAATCATACATTGTTTTTCAAGCATTTTCTTTGTACTCATTAACTGTTTAATAGAATTCACATACTCATCATGCAGTTCATTGAATGCTTCATGCAATTCATCATAGGAGGGGTTAGATTGAGAACTTACCTCATTTTCTGATTCTGAGTCTGTGTTTGCCATAAGGCATAGATTTTCTTCTTCTTCAACTGAAGAGGCAGAGGATTCCTCGTTGTCATTCCATGCAACATATGCTTTTCTGGTTTTGGTGGTGGTTCCTTGCCTTTTGTCTTAGCAGTTCTATTTTTGTTTTGCAACTTGTAACATTCTGACTTTATATGGCCTGTTTTACCACACTCATAACAGGTGATTGTCTTGTTGTCACTAGTCTTAGAACTGGATGGCTTTCTGAATTTGTTGTCTTTCTTTTTCAGAAATTTTTTAAACTTTTTGACAAGTAAACCAATCTCAGGCTCTTCATCAGTCTCACTGCTTAACTCATCTGAGCAAATGTCTTGTTTAGGTTTTTGATTGGTGCATTTGGGCTTTCAAAGACAATCCTTTCCTCTTCCTGCTATCTTGTTCTGACTTATCTAGTCTATGCAACTCCATCTCGTGCTCCTGAGCTTTCCAAACAGTGTTGCAATGGTCATTTTTGCCAGATCTTTTGATTCAACAATAACAGTTATCTTGGGCTGCCATTCTCTTGTTAAACACCTCATGATTTTTCCAATTTGCTGTTCATTTTCTACATGTTTTCCCAGGGCATGAAGGTTGTTTATGATGTGTGTAAACCTAGTATGCAGGTCACTGATTGATTCATCTTTCTTCATGCTAAACAATTCGTATTCATGCATGAGTGTATTTACACGAGCTCTTTTCACGTCTGTGGTGCCTTCATGTGTTTCCTGAAGAATGTCCCACATTTCCTTTGCTGATTTACAGTTTTGATACCCTGAAGAATTCTTCTGCACACAATGCAGATGTTATAATATTCTTTGCTTTAGCATTATAACCTACTTTCTTTTTGTCATCCTCAGACCATTCGGATCTGGGTTTAGGGATTAGTAAATCATCAGTTCCAGCTATTTTAGGTATGTAGGGTCCATTTTCAACAGCATCTAGAATATCAATATCACTAGCTTCTAGAAATGTTAACATCCTATGTTTCCAATACATGTATGCGGCTCCATTGAAGGCAGGGGGCCTTGCAAGTGAAGCACCTTCTCCTAGAAATTCAACTGAGGCCATGTTCTTTTATGAGTATTACTCTAAAAAATTCAGGCTCTTGATGCCAATTGTTGATTATTATGACCTCGTTATTACAGAATATGACAGTCTTTAACAAATTAAAACAATATTGAAAACATAATACGTCTAGCATACAATCAAGATCGAGCATACAATCATACAATGTAAGATGGAAATAAAGAGTAAGGGTTAGAGAGTAGTGCACCGCGATTTTATACTGGTTCAGTCGTCAATCAGACGACCTACGTCCAGTTCCGAAATTAAACGATTTCGGCCTTTATTTCAATAGAATCTTCTAGAGTGTTTTACAGATGTTCCAGCGCTCTCGGCCTATCAATCTTAAAACTCTCTCTCTCTATTCTATTACACAGCCACTGTATCCTAGAGTTTATCTCCAAACTCTTCCAAGATCACAGCTCAGTTTCTTCTTGATGAGGCCTCTCACCAAAGAAGATAACTACCAGTTTTCCCACTGGATTTTGCACAGTTGTTTCTTTACAAAACTTTGTTTGCAGAAAGATATAAAAGAAGTACAGAGTTTTTCTTCAATCTCTATCAATGTATCTCACACAAGAATCTGGTTGTTCATTTGAGTGTTTGTGAGATCATTCTTTTTTTCTCTCAAGAATTCTTTTTCAGCTCTCTTATTGATTATGAATAATCTTTTGGTCTTGATCTGAAAAAGCAATATCAGAATGTTATCAAAAAGTTCTTAAGAGTTCTTCAGTGTTCTGATAGAAAAAGATTGAAAACTCTTTATATAGTTTCTGAAAAATAACATATAAATCGATTTCTCACTCGATTCATTAATGTGATAAAACGGGCTTAATCGATTTGCCAATCGATTATCGTAAGTCTTGTTTTTCTTGAATCTTGAAACTATATAAACTAATCGATTTCCTAATCGATTCTTTTAATACACTTTTTCATAAAATTATGTGTAGACTATATATGAATCGATTGCATAATCGATGTCAGGTGTTTTGTTTCAACAATGAAATCAAAAACAATCGATTACTTAGTCGATTCACTAAGTCACATAATCGATACAATAATACACATAATCGATTTGGCCATATATGAGTGTTCCCTGTAACTTTAAATTTTTGTTTCAATCGATTTACCAATCGATGGTGTTTAAAACAGGAACTTAGCTTATTCCACGTTAATCGGAGTGCCATCGATTTGGTAGTATGTTTCTGAAAAGACTTTACCAGTTGGTTTAGCTCAATCGATTTTCTAATCGATTGATACCAAACTTGTCATGATTGAATTTCTCACAATGGATTGTCAATCGATTGTGTTTGTACGAGTTATGTTACTTTTGAAATATTATTTATGCAATTGATTTGTCAATCGATTAGCCTAGTAAATGGGATTGTCCTGTGACTTGCCAATCGATTCCTCAATCGATTTGTTTCATCAACTTTTAGTCTTTGTGATTTGCACAATCGATGTGCCAATCGATTAGCATCTAACGGCCTTGTCTCTGACTTGCAACATTATTATCATTGATTGTGCCAGTCGATTGCCTAATCGATTGTATAATCACAGACTATACTTTTCATACAACCCTTATTACAGAATCGATTGCCTAATCGATTTTGCTTAAGTAACCATTCCAACTTTTGTTGATTTCTTGATTTCCAAGCAATTGTCTCAAGTATTGTAGGGTTGAGTTGTTGTTCCTGCAAATCTTTATACTCAGTTTAAAATGTATAATTTATCAATCATGATGTTATGAACATTGTAATGTTTGTTAATTATGTCAAAATTAGGAATAAGAGGACTAAAGTCCAACAACTTACTTGATGTTGTGGATTGTATCAATGTTTTACCTTGATTATTCTTGTTGGTTGTGATTTGATATGATACGATGTTTAATATTTTTTACGTGTTCTTCTCAGTTATTTTATACTATTACATGTTTTCGAAGCTCACCCCTTGTTGCTTGTGTTTGGCGCTTGCGAGAGCGCAGTTATTTCAGGTTATCGATTGGGAATCCACGCTCTGAATAGGTGATATTGGGTGGGAGTAATTTATAGTATTTTGTTGAGATTTGAACAATTTAGATTTTTGTAAATTTGATTGATCAATTGTATTATTTTTATCGGTTATTCAGAGGTAGAAATTAATTGTCTCTAAGTTTAGAACTTGCTTTTATATCAAAAATATTTATTTAATAAACATCAACTATATTCGATACTAAAGGTTTTTTTTTATTGAAAATTTTTATGCAAGCATTTTGTGTAACTGTGAATGGACGTCCTGAATCTTAAAGTTTTAAAAAAAAAAAATTATATACTCTATTTTGGAACCGCTACGAATCTCTTTAAAATCTATTGCATTTTACTTTTATTTCATTTAGGTTTAGGGAGTCACAGCTTTGGTGTTGCAACTGGTATATTGCTAGGTCCAACCTTCTCAATTCGTTTAAATTGTTGCAATTTTATTTTTTTGAATTTAAAACATCGTGAAATTAAGTTAGTTAATGATTAGTTCATGCTTAAATAGTAAAACACAAGTGGTTGTCCACAGCAATCCTCATTACAATATATCAATATACCTGTTTTTTTATGTGCTGACTTGTTCTCCTTAACATCCTTGCCATTTACTTTAGATTTTACAAGAGTCTAAAAATGGTGTAAAAAATTAGAAATTTAAAGACAAAATAAAAACCAATATAACACTATATATTAATAGTGGTCGAAATAGTAAATAAAGTATGAAATATATATATATTCATGACAAATAGAGAAATGAGGTTTATATCGCATGCCACACATGATCCTATGGACCCTTTCCCATAAATCTTGCATATTCCATAATGTTGTGATACTTTTCCTTTACCAACCCTGCGATAAGTAGGAGAATGACAAATAGTAATAACACAAGATATCATAAATCAATAATCAATAAAAGCTAATTAGTGAACCTTTTTAGATTAGCTTTGATCATCATTTAATTAAAAAGATTTCAATACTTTAATTCATTCATTAATTGCCCTGAAATGTAATTTGAAATAATAAGATTGGATATAATTTTTTTGCTAGGGTGTATTTATCATTTATTTTGCTTTCGCAAGTTAAACGAAGTTTTGGTAGTTAAGCTTTTGTATCATAACAAATAAATTCCACATTACTTAGATTTTTGTCTATCCTGATGTGATACATAGTCCTTTTGGAATTGACCTTAACCCTTATACCCCTCACATGCCAAATACTCAGGAACATTTAATATTTTAAACTAAGTATATTCCTTCACTGGTGGTGTGTTGTATCTCTCTTTGAGATAAAATCTCCTAATTAACATAAATCAATACGAAAAAGATAAGTTTATCATGAACACTTTCACAATTAACAAATATAGCTAGTGTTATTATATACTTGCACATTGTTCATATACTTGCAGAACATCTTCGTTATCAATATTTCCATCTTTATTTTCATATGCAACTTTCCACAATATATGAGGACCAATAGATGTTTGGTC
>PGTU02006798.1:0-10961 GCA_002896215.2 Cicer echinospermum
AGTTTCGTTATAGTTTGTTTAAGATTGCTTCCTATCAAGGTTAGATAGGTGTTGTGATTGCTTTCTGGGTGGAAAGTAATTAAGAACGAAATAGATCAAGGTTGATTTATTCTAGGTGTTGTAAGATTAAGAAGGTTCTTCATTTTAAACACTTAGTGGAAAATCTCACAGTGTGAGGACTGGACGTAACCCACGTTGGGTGAACCAGGATAAATCTTTGTGTGGTATTCTCTTTTCTTTCTCCTTCTTTATTATACTGCATTAATCATTTGAGATAAAGTATAAACTGATTCTCTGCTAATTAAAGAACGTTCTCTGTTTTATAACATAAACCAAGAACGTTCTCCGTTTTCTGTTTTCACAACCAAGGTCAATCTTGAGTTATTTTCTTAAGTTTTAACAGGAATTTTTAAAAGGCATATTTACAATTCAAACCCCCCTTTCTTGTAAATCGACATTGTTACTTCACATGGTGCGTAGCATGTTGAAAGGGAAGAATTTGCCGAAAGAGCTTTGGGCAGAAGCAGTTGCTACAACCGCCTATGTGTTGAATAGGTGTCCTACAAAGAAGCTGGAAAAGGTGACTCCAGAAGAGGTGTGGTCTGGATTCAAACCGAATTTGAGTCATTTGCGCGTTTTCGGTTCGGTAGCATTTCGATATATTCCGGGACAGCTTCGAAAGAAGCTTGATGACAAGAGTGAAATGACGTTGCTTGTTGGATATCATCCTACCGGAGGCTACAAGTTGTTTGATGTGAGTAGCAAGAATATCGTAATTAGTCGAGATGTGATCGCGGATGAGATACGACAGTTTGACAGCAGGAAAACTGCCATATCAGCTCAGGAAATCGATTTTCCAATCAATTTATGCCACAAAAATCGACATCCTAGAACAACTGGTGAAGTGTCAATCGATTTAGGTCGAAATCCTGGAGCTACTGGAGAAGTTCCAATCGATTCACCAATCGATTTTCTGCAGAAAAATCAGAATTTTGCTCCTGGAGAGGTGGAAATCGATTTACCAATCGATTGTCAGCAGGAAAATCAACATTCTGGAGCCTCTGAAGAGCTGGAAATCGATTTGTCAATTGATTTTCTGCAGGAAAATCAGAATTTTCAGCCTGCTGAAGGTGTTGTACATCAACCTTTCAGAACCAAAACAGGTGAATCAAGTAGACGATCAACAAGGCAAAGAGGATTGCCTCAAAGACTCCGTGATTGTGAATTGTTCCAAGATAGTGAGATCAACAATGAGGGTGATCTTATTCATTTCGCTCTAATGGCTGAATCCGAACCGGTGAATGCGGAGGAGGCATTAAGCGATCCAAAGTGGATGTGTGCTATGAAGGAAGAGCTGGAATCAATTGAAAGGAACAATACATGGATGTTGGTTGACTTACCGAAAGACAAAAAGGCTATTGGTGTGAAATGGGTCTACAAAGTGAAAGCGAATCCGAAAGGTGAAATAATCAAGCACAAAGCTCGATTAGTTGCAAAGGGATTTCTGCAAAAAGAAGGGATAGATTTTGATGAGGTATTCGCACCAGTAGCAAGACATGAAACCATCCGGTTAGTTGTTGCGATGGCTAATAACAACAGCTAGCCGTTATATCAAATGGACGTCAAATCGGCATTTTTGAATGGTCCACTTGATGAGGAGGTCTATGTTGGACAGCCACCTGGTTTTGTGATTAAAAATCAAGAGGCAAGGGTCTACAAGTTAAGGAAGACACTCTATGGTTTGAAGCAAGCGCCAAGAGCTTGGAACAAACGCATAGATAGTTCTCTTATAGACATTGGTTTCAAGAAGTGCGTATCCGAACATGGTGTTTATGTAAAGTCGGATGCAAGCGAAGGAGTAATCATACTTTGTCTTTATGTGGACGATTTATTGATTACGGGCAGCTGTGAAAGTTACATTTCAAAGTTCAAAGAAGAGCTTATGAGGGAGTTTGAAATGACTGATCTTGGCACAATGAAATACTTCTTAGGCATAGAATTCCCAAAAGACAAAGTTGTGGACTGCTCATGCATTCAAAAGAGGTATGCAATGGAGATCTTGAAGAGGTTGCTGCTATATGAAAGCATTAACAATGCTGCCCACAGACACGCAGTCGCCAGGCACAGTTATTGTCAGCTGTCCAAGAGTGAGAGATAGAGCAGATGTGGATCCTACTCAATACCAGAAATTGATAGGATCATTGCCGTTACTTGTTACGCGTGCAAGATGGTTAAACGCGACCAGATTTAAGCAGATAGCATTTAGTGTCGGTATTGCAAAGTAGGTTCATGGAGGCAGGCCAAAGGTATCACACATGGCAGCGTTAAGAGGATACTTAGATATATAAGGCTACTCTTGGCTGCCTGGAATTTTATTTCCTGAAGTGACATGGGCAGAAGTTGCGAATATACTCTGGATACACCGACTCCAATTGGTGGTGGAGATAAGGATGATCGAAATCAACGGCCGCATTAATGTTTTTATGTTCGGAGGGCACCAATCTCTTGGGTTCTAAAAAGGAGTCGGTGGTTGCTTCTCTCTTCTTGCGTAGGCGAGTAATATTGACAGCTAAATCATTATGTGCATGTCTCAAGCTGTGTGGCTAGTGAACTTGCTGCGTGAGCTGGACAGCAACAGAGAAGAGCCGTTTGCTGGTGATGGAGGACAATGTTATCAGCCATCACCTTTGCTAAGCAATCCCATACACATGGGAGAGAGCAGCATATTGAGAGATGAGGTTTCATTATTTGAGGGAACTAGTGAGTTTCCGACAGTTACGTTGGGGTATTGCAAAAGCCGAAGAACAAGTTGGCAGATTGTTGACGAAAGGCGTACGATGCTAATGAAGTGTTACGAAACTTTGTGAAGAAGCTAGGCATGAAGAATGTGGAGCACTTGAAATTAAAAGGTGTATTGGAAGTTGTAAATAATTCAATGTTAGATTTGACGCCGCCAAGTTAAGTGGTTCCACATTGTACCCATATAAATAACTTTGTGTGTAATGTTTTAAGACTAATGTCTTTTTGACACACCTAATGAAAATATTAGATAAAATAACTCTCTTTCATAATCTCTCTCTTTGTTCTCACCATCACATCTTCATAACCACAATTTCAATTATATCAATTTTTACCATTGATTCACCCTACATTCTTGAATAGTGTTCCAAACAAGTTGCCACATCACACCATTCAAATTCAGAAGAACTAGATGGAGTTCACACATTGCCCATAAAAGCGACTTCAATCACTGCAAATATACGACTTGTACACTACCATTTATGTTTTCTTTGAGCCATATACCATGGATACGACTTTCACTATATGATTATTATAAAATTATTAACGAATTAGAAGATGAGAGATTCTCAAGCAAGTCAAAAATGAAGTATTTTTATAACAAAGCTCGGGTTATAAATAGAGATATATCAAATGCTTAATTCAATCACACGGAGAATCTCATTTATTCAAGGGCTTCGAATCTGTAGGTAGGATGTGTTCATGGGTGTGAAGTTGAACCAAAATATAACACATAAATAGTTTGGTTCAGTTTTTTGAAAACTACGTTCATTAAGTTCAATACAGTTCTAAATTAGTTTAAAATTGGTTTATAAATATAAAACACTTTAATATTTTGAACAAATTTTTATTTAAAATAGATTTCAAACTAGTTCTTTGAAAAAAGAATTTTGAAATTCTTTCGAAAAATAATATTGATTTTTTTTGAGAAAAATAGAAGTAAAATTTTTTTTAAGAAAAATAATTTCAGATTCTTTGCATTTTATTTTATTTTGTCGAGAACAATAGATAATAAAAAAATTTACGAAAAGAATTTCAAAAAATAATCAAATAAAAGTTTTGATTTTTCTATATTTTCAAGAAATAAATTTGAAATTTTCTAAGATAAAATCTAAGTTTAATAATTTGATTAAATTAAATTAACGGAATTGTTTAAATTGTGTTCAATTCATGAATCATTTAATTAATTTGATATTTTTTAGTATAGTATTAATAATATATTTTTTGCACACTCCTACTTGTGGATGTATCAAATATGATTAATTTATAATCACAAATGTGAGTTGTTATCAAGAGGGGGTCAATCTCTTCATCTTGATAATGTACTTATATTTCATATAAGATGAAGAATTTAAGCCAAAACATTTCTTAAATTAAGTTAGTAAATGAAAGAAAAAAAAACAACAACCGAATATAAATTTAATTGAAAACGACGAAGAAGACCCACAATTGAACATCAATCAATATGTAACTATTATTTGTGGCTCTTCTTTATTGCTAATAAGGTCTTTATTGGGCTTGGCTTCCTATTTCGCAAATATGAGGAAATGGACATATATGAGACTCGACCCCCACACCCCCATAAAAACGAGTCAGTTATAGATATCATAATTCTTAATGAAATCAATGCAGCATGAATAACATTGCACCCAAAAAATATAACACATTGACGATTTTTCAGAGTTTAGTTTAATTTAATTGATTGTGTAAAGTGTATACATTTTTTTAGTTACTTTAAATGGTGTTATTTTATATTATTAAAAATTTGCCTATTTTAATTAGATATGGAATAATCAATATAGTGTTTAAAATAATACAATCACACGAAAATAAAAAATCATCAACTCAATAAATGACTTTTGCTGTTACTACATGCTCTATCCATTGAAAGATAATTTTGTTTGAGTCACGCTCAGTCACTAACATTAACCAAAATTCAAACTTCGAAATTTCAGTAATCATTAACACCTAAATAATCACAATGGTTTTCTTTAATCGTATTTATATAAATGCATTTTATCAATATAAATTCTAAATCTTAGTATATATTATTCGGACTTAATCAGTGAAAGCCGTGAGTAGCCTTAGCCATTTGAGATCATAGCAAGATTATGATTTCCGACAAAATTAGGAAAAATAAGATGTTACTCTCTCATATTAAGGCAGCTACCATTGAAGCAAATAATTTAGAAAATTATATAATATTTTTTTAAAGTATAAGAAGTATAAAATGTAATTTATTCCTTTAAACTTTATGTAAAATTGTTCATATTTATCTACTCTTCTTTTATTGTAAAAATAATATTATAAACATAATGGCAAAAAATCATTAAAAATTTTTAAGATACACATAAGTATGACTTAAAATAGAAAAATAATGAAAATAAAAAATTTCAGAGATTAAAAGTGAATAATTTTTTATAGAGACTATGGAAAAAACATTGAAATTCCTAGGTGTAAACACTTGTCGACAATATTACATCCACGGTCATTTATCTTATTTGTTTTAACATATCCATTATTTATTTTATTAGTTGCAACACACCTGAATTAATATATTGGTTAAATATAATTTTAATCTTTTATCTTTTACTAATATATATCATTTTTCTCATGTATCTTTTTATTTTTTATTTTGGACCTTTGTTGTATTTTTATTTGTTTCGTCATTTATATTTATATATGTAGTATTTATTTTGTTCTAATAAAAAGACACGCTTGTATAATTTTATTGAAAGATAAACAGATAATTAAGTAAAATATAAATGACTAAAACAAAAAATAAAGATCGAAATAAATTAAAAACAAACAATAATAAAGTAAAGAGATAAATAACAAAATTATATTCTAGACCAAAACATATAAGTATTTTTCTTGATTATGAATAACTTATTCTAATCATTTTAAATTTTTTATTTAATTTGATTTCTTTATATTTTAAATATGTTAATGTCTGTCTTCCCTATTTTTTATAATCAAAACAAAAAACAAGGAAACAAATTGAAGTTCATCGTCTCAGAAGAAACCTGATAAAGAGTGCTTTATCTCTCCATATCAAAAAAAAAAAAAAAAAAATCAATCAAATCTTCTCCTTTGTTTGGTAATTAACTTCTTTCCTTTTTCCCTCAAATGAAGAAGGAAATGTGATGCTATCAACTTTTGACGGACATATTAAGTCCTTTGTTATATTAGCTTAACTCCAATGCGTTTTTTTGATTAACATGTTTTTCTTTATTTAATCCATATTTCATAAGACAAAAGAGACATTCTTCTTAAATCCTTGATGTAAATTAAGATTTACTGTTCAACGTATTTGGAGTAAATAATAAATAAATAAATAAGAATCCTCTTAGAGAGCACAATCATTTCATTTTTTTGGGGGAAACATCCATTTGATGATGAACATTTGAAATTTTTTTATTTCAAAATTTGATGGGGAAGATAAATTATTTTTAGTTTTTTTTTTAAGATGAAGTACTCTAATATGATTTTTGTTTTTTTGTTTTTAAATAATTTCAATAAAAAATGATAAAATTCTTAATATTTTAAAATTTAAATGACCAAATCGAGAAATAAAATGTTAAAGGACAAAACTATTGTTCGTTAAGTTAAAAGGAGAAAATAATTACTTATAATCTTATGTGATCTTTCACGTTAGCGTAGTTTATGACACACATTATAATTTAAAAAAAAAGAGTTAAAAGAGAAAATAAAAGGTAATGTATTTTATTTACTTAATTAAAAATAATATGTTTCACCATTTTATACTTCTTATTTCTCACTTAAACATATTCTTTTTTCCATAGAAAAATTCAAATTTTATAGAGTATGTCCTAGAATCAACATAAAACAACAATCATTAAGAATGAATAAATCAAACATATTTCTCATGCCAAGAGGATAGGATTATAGTGTAAGCAAACCAAATTTTCTTTAAACTATATTTTCATATATTCTATATGTATATATGTTTACTTTATACATCACTTGTCTAATATATTAAATGATTTGATCTGTGTATATGTACGATATAAACTATTTTGATATTTTGTGTGGATTTTATTGACATCATTGGCACATTGCTTATATATTCAATGACTTATATATTTATGTATAAATAATTATTTTATATAAGGATTAATATTTATTTTAATCCCTACTTTAATTATAGAGGTGTTAAAAATAAGTGTGTAAGAGTTTTGGATTTTAAAATAAATAAAATGTCATTTTTAGCCTTTATAATGTTGCACCCCAGTTTTAATAGAATTTCTATTATACTTACTACTTTAAAATATCAACTATCCTGAATGTCCGCCGCGAGATTCATTCTCATTTTCCCTCATCTTCTCTCTTCAACCACGACCACTCCACGACAATGTATCATGAATAGTCGAACAGTATTAGTCATTTTTGTGATCTTTTTTTTTTTTTTTTTTATTTCCAACACGAATTACAATTTTCAAACCCTATTACTCTTGTGTAAAAAATCACATCATTATTTTAGATTGAGATTTCGTCACCATCAAGTGTCACCAACAAAACCAAGCTATTATGAACTCTTATGTACGTACCTCTTCTTTACGTTTGACTCAAAATCTTCACCAACTGCTACACATCAAAAAATGGGTTTCATGCCATTGCCATGGTCATTTCCCCTGAATTCAGCTAGCACATTGTCTTTTTGAAAACATATATCATTTGGAATATCCTTGTTCGAAACTTGCGATAACCATAATACATTTGCACGCAACTGCGAAATGGATATCATACGCCTTTGGCACTCTAAATGCGTGGTTTGGCATTTTTTTAGACTTTCTGTTTTGACTTCGTTCGACTCTACTTTTGCTCTTAATTTTTTATATTAATTATTAGCACTAATTTTTACGTTCCTCTTAATCTATCTGTCATGATTTTCGCTGACTTTGTAGCTATTTTGAGAATCGTTCGTTGTATGCTATTAAAATATTTTTGTTGGCTAAATTACCTTTTTGGATTTGGTGTGTTATGCGAAAATGTCAAGTTGATGTAAGGGGTAATAAATTTTTTGAATTCATAAGTATAATATAATGTTAAGATAAATGAAAAAACTGTATCTTTATTCGACGATTAATTTGGGACTTATTAGATATAGTTGTAACCCTTTTGATTAATAATGATTATGATATGATAACTTGGAAATTTTAGTAGAAATAAAATTTAAGATAAAACTTTTTAATTAAAGCGTTGTTATGATTTAATTTACAAAACCTGTGATTATTTGAATTACTATGAATGTATATACTAAATATAATTTATGTCCTATGTTCGGTAGTATTTTTTGAAGTTGTCTTGAAGCAGTATATGGATGATTTGTAGTATAGCTGGTCTATGCCGATCCAATATTAACAGGCCTAAAACGAACTCTTATGGTGAGGTTTTTTTTTATAAAATTTTAATTTTTAATATTTGATTTTTTTATTTTTCTAGATTTAAATAATGCAAAACCATTTATTAATAGTCCATAATACAATGTTCAATATCACTATTTACTAAAGTATAAATACAAAAATAACTGAGTTAATTAATTTTTAATTAACGAGTCACGGGATTGAAACGTTTTTTTCCTTTGGAATGAATCGTAACGATATTATCTTAATTGAAAACAATCAAAGACCTAACTTTAATATATGGATACTGGTGAATCCATGATATGCTCCATTTTCTATATTGGATTTTGTCATTGTAAGTTTTTGAAGAAAATGGAGACACACGAGTAGAAGTGATAACGTGCCATATACAAGCAGAGTGAAGAGAAGAAATCTGATGAAAAAATAGGGGATAAAAGGTATACTTTATTTTAATTAATTATGCTCCATCTATTGTATATCTCTCAAATGGGGTGAATGAAAAACTGAGGAATGTGATATAGAATGAAATGGATTTCATCACCTTCCATGTCATTCCATTCATATTTTAACAATGGAATCTCATTCAATACTACTAATAAACTCCGATTTAATGCGATTATTAGTAATTATTATTAATTATTTTTAGAGCAATTATAAGATATTATATAAATTTTATAAATATTGCTCTTTATTAAGACATAAGATGAAAATTCAGGAATAATATATATAATATAATTATATTATATTGAGTGATACTGCGAAGGAAGAGGGAAGATATAAGAAAAATACAGAGATCGTTTTTCTCGTATTGACTGAAATATTCTTGTCAGATTTTGCCAAAATAATTATTTGGATTTTTTTTTATCAATTTCAATTTTTCTTTAATGAAATCAAAACAATTTTCCACCATAGATTTAATAAAGATGCCAAACAAGTTGATTTTTAGTGTAAACAAAAATTAATTCAACATCTTTCCTTGTTAAAATGATCCCTAATGATGTTTCTTTCAATATGTTTTGATCTTGAATGTTGAATATATATTTTTATGCAAATTATTGCACTTGTACTATCACTAAGTAAATTGGAACATTCATTGTAACTTACATAAACGATTTTAGTTGATTTTTGTCTATAAGACTTGATAACAACAATTTGCAGCTGAGACATAATTTAGTTTTAGTTGTTGAACAAACAATCGTGTTATGTTTTTTTTTGCCGCGCATGACAACTTATCAGGGCTTTCTTCAAGAAATTGACATCACCACTTGTGTTTATTTGTTTCAATTTTATTCTCAGCATAATCAACCATCACAATAGGCTATAAAATCAAAATGTGAACGCTTGTTTTATACTAAAGGCCCAAAGATCATTAGTACCAACAAGATATCTAAAAAAAATTTACTACAATTAGATGAAATTCTTTAGGCAAAGATTGAAATCTAGCACTATAACCTACTACAAAACAATATTCTTTAATCTTTTTAAGAAATGGTATTTCCTTGTTCATATTTGTCCAAATATGAAGATGGATGCATGGGAGTTGCCATTAATTTGGCTTCACTCATTTTGTATTTTTTTAGAAGATCTTTGATATATTTTTCTTGATAAATAAAAATTTCATCTTCATATTGTTTGATTTGTAAACAAAAAAATAATAATAATTCTCCCATCATACTCATTTCAAATTCACTTTGCATGAGATTTGAAAATTCTTCACACATTTTTTCATTTGTTGATCCAAATATAATATCGTCAATATATACTTGAACAACTAATAAATTAGTTTTATCAATCTTTCTAAAAAGTATAGTATCGATCTTGCCTCTAGAGAAATCATTTTTGATAAAAAAAAATTAAATTAAATAAACTTAACATGTGGTACCAAGCTCTAGGAGCTTGCTTTAGTAAATATGTAGCTTTCGTTAGTTTAAAAACATGGTTTGGTTTCTTTTTATCTTCAAAACCAGGTGATTGATAAACATACACTTGTTCATTTAAAAAAGATTTAAGAAGATATTTATAACATCCATTTAAAAAAGTTTAATAAGTTTATGAGATGTATATGCAAGAGGGATTTTCATTGCTTCTAACCTTACAACTAGAGAAACTATTTCATCATAATCAATATCTTCTTGTTGATTATAACCTTGAGCATAAGTCGTGCTTTATTTCTAATTATTTTTTCTTCTTCATTCAATTTGTTTATGAACAACCATCTTGTGTAAATGATAGTTTGATTTTGAAGATTTGGAACAAAAGTCCAGACTTAGTTTTTCTCAAATTTAAGAAGTTATTCTTGCATCGCTTCAACCCATGAGTCATCAACTATGACTTATTTGATAGATTTTGGTTATATTTGAGAGATCATTGTCATGTTGTTGTTGTCATCTTTGAAAGACATTCTTGTTCTAATGCCATCTTAGTTGTATGTTTATTTTTAAACTATGAGTTAGCACTCAAGACTGAAGTAACAATGTCGATTTACAAGAAAGGGGGGTTTGAATTGTAAATGCACCTTTTAAAAATTCCTGTTTAAAACTTAAGAAAATAACTCAAGATTGACCTTGGTTGTGAAAACAGAAAACGGAGAACGTTCTTGGTTTATGTTATAAAACAGAGAACGTTCTTTAATTAGCAGAAAATCAGTTTATACTTTATCTCAAATGATTAATGCAGTATAATAAAGAAGGAGAAAGGAAAGAGAATACCACACAAAGATTTATCCTGGTTCACCCAACGTGGGTTACGTCCAGTCCTCACACTGTGAGATTTTCC
>PGTU02006799.1:0-15462 GCA_002896215.2 Cicer echinospermum
GGGTTTAGGGTTTAGGGTTCAGGGTTCAGGCTTTAGGGTTTAGGCTTTAGGCTTTAGGGTTTAGGCTTTAGGGTTTAGGCTGAATCGTTTAGGGTTTAAGGTTTAGGGTTTAGGCTTTAGTGTTTTGCGTTTCGGGTTTATGGTTTAGGGTTAAGGGTCTAGGTGATATCTAGTCCATTTTGTTTCTTAATCAATGTAGTTCGTCCAATAAGTGTATAAGTGTTACTAGATTTTGATTTTAGGTCATTTTTGTTTTTGTTGGGTTTCTTTCTGCCAATTTTAGTTCTTATATATGTAGTTTGTCCAATAAGTACAAAAGTCTCAATATATTACTATTTTAGGTTATTTTGGTCTTTACTAGGTTAAGTGATTAGAGTTTAGGGTTTAGGTTTCCTGGTTTAAGGGCCTAAGTCTATTCTAGTCCACTTTGGTTTTAACCAATGTATTTCATGAAATAATTAAAAGCATAATTCTCAATGGATGTAGATTTTAGTTCATTTTGTTTTCTACTAGGTGGAATGTAGTCCATTTTCTTTCTAAAACACTGTAGTTTGTGTAATAAGTGCAAAAGATTCTACATATTAAAATTTTAGGTCATTGTGGAATTTGTTATGTTTTTTGTTGTTGTCCATTTTAGTTGTTAATCAATATAGTTCAACCTATTAGTGCAAAATTGTCACTTGATTTAGATTATAGGACATTTTGGTTTTTGATATGTTTCTTTTTTTCCATGTTAGTTCCTATTCATTTTAGGATTTAGGGTTTGGGATTTGGGGTTTGGGATTTAGGGTTTATGATTAAGGTCATTTTGGTCTTAGGTGTTTGGTTTGAGTGTTTAGGTTTTAGGTTTTAGGTTTTAGGTTTTAGGATTTAGGGTTTAGGGTTTAAGGTTTAGGGTTTAGGGTTTAAGTTTAGGGTTTAGGGTTTAGGGTTTAAGTTTAGGGTTTAGGCTTTAGTGTTTTGCGGTTCGGTTTATTGTTTAAGGTTAAGCGTCTAGGTCATATCTAGTCCATTTTGTTTCTTAATCAATGTAGTTCGTCGAATACGTGCATAAGTGTTACTAAATTTGGATTTTAGGTCATTTTTGTTTTTGTTATGTTTCTTTATGTCAATTTTAGTTCTTATATATGTAGTTTGTCCAATAAGTACAAAAGTCTCAATAAATTAATATTTGAAGTTATTTTGGTCTTTACTAAATTAAGGGACTAGGGTTTAGGGTTTAGGTTTTATGGTTTAAGGGCCTAGGTATATTCCAGTCCATTTTGGTTTTAACCAATGTATTTCATGATATAATTAAAAGCATAATTCTCAATGTATATAGATTTTAGGTCATTTTGTTGTTTACTAGGTGGAATCTAGTCCATTTTGTTTCTAAAATAGTGTAGTTCGTCTAATAAGTGCAAAAGATTCGATATATTAAAATTTTAGGTCATTGTGGAATTTATTATATTTTTTGTTGTTGTCCATTTTAGTTGTAATCAATGTAGTTCAACCTATTATTGCAAAAGTGTCACTTGATTTAGATTTAAGGACTTTTTGGTTTTTGATATGTTTGTCTTTTCCCATTTTAGATCCTATTCATTTTAGGGTGTAGGGTTTGGGGTTTGGGGTTTGGGATTTAGGGTTTAAGATTAAGGTCATTTTGGTCTTAGGTGTTTGGTTTTAGTGTTTAGGTTTTAGGTATTAGGTTTTAGGTTTTAGGTTTTAGGTTTTAGGTTTTAGGTTTTAGGTTTTAGGTTTTAGGTTTTAGGTTTTAGGTTTTAGGTTTTAGGTTTTTGGTTTTAGGTTTTAGGTTTTAGGTTTTAGGTTTTAGGTTTTAGGTTTTAGGTTTTAGGTTTTAGGTTTTAGGTTTTAGGTTTTAGGTTTTAGGTTTTAGGTTTTAGGTTTTGCGGTTCGGGTTTATGGTTTAGGGTTAAGGGTCTAGGCACTACGCCAAAAATGGTATTTTACAGCGCTTTTTTTAAGCCATTTACAGCGCTTTTTCAAAAAATTAAGCGCTGTAGTATCCAGCGCTGTGAAAAGATACAACAGCGCTCTTTAAAATAAAAAAAAAAGTGCTGTAAATCTCTTCTAAAAATGCGCTGATTGTTGTATTAGTTTTACGGCGCTTTTTCAAAAAAGCGCTGTAATATGCATTCCTTTATTTCAATTAGATCTCTTTCTGCGATTATAACAACAATCTCCTTCATAAATCGTAATATACAATATCCGCAGTCTATGTTGTTAGTTTGACGAGAGCACTATAAAATAAAACATATAAGTCAATAAATATTTGTGGATTGATTGTTAATGAAATTTTAAAGCCATACATTTCAAACCTTTATTAGAATCCATGTGATTTATTTGATTTTTGCTTCGACACTGTAGCACCCATTTGAGCTCGGAAAACTTGTAAAACACTATCAAATAAATGTGATTATTAGCATTAACAAACACATTATATATATATATAAGAAATAAATGAATAAATGAATACAATACCTGAAGAGTGCGAAGAAATACGTAGAGTTCATAGGGTTACGTTTCGTTTAAGAAGAAACAGCGAGAATGCGCAGGAAATACGAACGGTTCGTAGGACAGAGTAGGGTATTGATGTATGTAATAATGTTCGTAGGGATAGTAACAAATAATGGAGATTGATTTGCAATGGAGATGGGTTAACAGGGTGTAGGGACATTAGGGGTCGCAATGAGAAGGATAATGAAGAGGAGAAGGACACTGAAGTGTAGTGAAGTTTATGTAATACGAGAGATTGAAGCGATTTACTGTTATATGTTTTGTTTTTAAAAGCCTATTACAGCGCTTTTTTTTAAAAGAGCGTTGTGGACCTCCTTATTTTACTTATAAAAAGCCTATTACAGGCGCTTTTTTTTGGCGCTGTAAAGACCTTAGGTTTTACTTTTTAAAAGCCTATTACAGCGTTTAAAGAGCGCTGTAAAAGACCTCCTTTATTTTCTTTTTATTATTACGAGCGTTTTTTTAAAGCGCTGTAAAAGACCTTATTTTATTTTTAAAAAGCTATTACAGCGTTTTTTTAAAAGGCGTGTAAAGACCTTCTTTATTTATTTTTTAAAAGGCCTATTACAGGCTTTTTTTTAAAGAGCGCTGTAAAGATCTTCTTATTTATTTTTTAAAAGCCATTATGACAGCGCTTTTCTAAAGAGCGTTGTAAAATCCTCCATTTAGTTTTTTAAAGAACGAATTACAGCATTTTTTTAAAGATCGTGTCTAGAACCTTCTTATTTTATTTTTTTTAGAGTTATTACGCTTTTTTTAAAGAGCGCTGTATTTCATTTTTTAAAAAAAGCCTATTATTTTTTCGCTGTATGACCTTCAATTTAGATTACAGCGCTGTATATAAAAGAGCGCTGTAAGACTCTTATTGTACTTTTAAGCCTTTACAATTCGCTGTAAAGGACCTCCTTTTTTAGCGCTTCTATTACAGCGGCTTTTTTACAGACTTTTTAAGCGCTTGTCCAAAAGCGCCGTAAAAGACCTCCTTATTTTTTTTTAAAAAACCTTTTTACAGCGCTTTATCTAAAAAGCGCGGCTAATAGGTCCTTAATTATGTGAAATCAAGTCTTTTACAGCGCTTTTTTTTTACAGCGCTTGTCAAAAAAGCGACTGTTGTATCCTCCGTTATTTTTAAATATGCATTACAACAGCGACTTGTATTTAATAAGGCGCTATAAAAGACCGCATTATAAAGTCTTTGGCGTTTAGTTGAGTGATATCTGTCCTTTTTTCCTTAATCAATGTTATTCGTCGAATAAAGTGCTATATTATGTAGTTTGTCCAATAAGTACAAAAGTTCATTAACTTTTGTATGTTTCTTATGTCATTTTAGTTCTTATTATAATGTTGTTTGTCCAATTAAGAATACAAAAGTCTCAATAAATTCAATATTTTAAGTTATTTTGGTCTTTACTAAATTAAGGGACTAGGGTTTAAGTTTTATGGTTTAAGGGCCTAGGTATATTCTAGTCCATTTTGGTTTTAACCAATGTATTTCATGAAATAATTAAAAGCATAATTCTCAATGGATATAGATTTTAGGTCATTTTGTTGTTTACTAGGTGGAATCTAGTCCATTTTGTTTCTAAAATAGTGTAGTTCGTCTAATAACTGCAAAAGATTCAATATCTTAAAATTTTAGGTCATTGTGGAATTTGTTATGTTTTTTGTTGTTGTCCATTTTAGTTGTTAATCAATGTAGTTCAACCTATTAGTGTAAAAGTGTCACTTGATTTAGATTTTAGGACATTTTGGTTTTTGATATGTTTCTTTTTTTTCATTTTAGTTCCTATTCATTTTAGGGTTTAGGGTTTGGGGTTTGGGATTTAGGGTTTAAGATTAGGCGTTTAGGTCTAAGGTCATTGGTTGTCTTAGGTGTTTATACGTCTTTGTGTTTACGTAAATCATAGCGTTATGCAGGATTTAGGTTTACCGCCATATTAAGTGATAGGGTTTTAGGGTTTCGATTTCTCAGGTTCGTATGGTTTAGGTTTTATGTCCTAAGGTCTTTATAGGGTTTAGGCTTTAGCGCTCATTTTAGGTTTTAGAGGTTTAGTTATCAAGGGTTTAGGTTTTAGGTTTAGAGTATTTTCTTGCGGTCTTCATGGGGCTATTTAAGGTTATTCTAGGGTTTCCTGTCCTAGGTCATATCTAGGTTTTAGGTTTGGTTTCTTAATTCAATCTCTTAGTTTTAAATGAAGGATTTTATGCCACCGATAAGTGTTACTAGATTTAGGCATTTTACGGTCATAGTTTCAGTTTCAGGTTTCAGGTTTCAGGTTTCAGGTTTCAGTTTCGGTTTCAGGTTTCAGGTTTCAGTTTCAGGTTTCAGTTTCAGGTTATAGGGTATAGGGTATAGGGTATAGGGTATAGGGTATAGGGTATAGGGTATAGGGTATAGGTTAAGCTCCCTATTCCCTGGTTATTTTGTCTTTTCACATATTTGTTAAGGCATATAGAGAGTTTTAGGGTATAGGGTATGGGTTAGGGTATGGGTATTAGGCGCTATAGGGTTAAAGGGTATAGGTTTGTCTTAGGTGTTTAGTTTTGGGTTTTTGGGGTGTTTACGTTTTAGGTTTAAGACCAATGTCATTTCATGTCTTTAATTTGTAAGGCACGTAGGTTCTAGGAGTTTATTATGGGTTATAGGGTATAAGATTTAGGGTTTAGGGTATTAGAGTTTAGAGTGGGTTGTGGCACGGCCGGTTTTTTAGGGGGGTTCTAGGCTTGTCCATTTTGGTCCTTACAGGGTTAAGGGTTTAGCGGATTAGGCTTTAGTTCGGCTTCGGTTTAGGTTGTGATCTTAAGGGTCAGAGGCGGAGGTCTCATATCTAGTCCATTTTGTTTCTTAATCAATGTTAGTTCGTCGAAATAAGTGCATATAGTGTTACAGATTTGGGGATTTTAGGTCCTTTTTGTTTTTGTTATTGTTTTTTATGTCAATTTTAGTTCTCATATTCAAGTTTGTCTTCCAATAAGTACAAAGTCTCTATTAATAGAGTAAGTTATTTTTGCTCTTATACTTATTAAGGGATTAGGGTTTAGGGTTTAGTTTTATGGTTTAAGGGGCCTAGGTTATATTGTATAGGTTTATTAACCAATGTATTTCATGATATAATTAAAAGCATAATTCTAAATGGAATATAGATTTTTTAGGTTTATGTTATACTAGTGGATCTTGTCCATTTTGTTTCTAATAGTACAGTCGTCTAATAAGTGCAAAAGATTCCATATCTTAAATTATGTCATTGTGGAATTTGTTATGTTTTTGTGTTGTTGTCCATTTTAGTGTTAATCAATGTAGTTCAACCCTATAGTGTAAAAGTGTCACTTGATTTAGATTTTAGGTTTTAGTTTTTGATAGTTTCTTTTTTTTCATTTAGTTTCTATTCTATTGGTTTAGGATCATTGTGGTGTTTGTTTATGTTTTTTGTTGTGCTCATGTCCAGGTGTTTAGTTTTAGTGTTGACATTAGACACGAGTTCAAGGTTTTAGGTAATATTTCGTGCAGGTATTAGTCAGGTTTGCTTGAGGTTTTAGGTACCGGTACAAGGTTTTAGTTTAGGTTTTAGCTTTTAGTTTTAGGTTTGTTTTCTTTTTTGGTTTTATTTTAGTTTTAGTTTTAGCGTTGTTCAGTTTTAGGTTTTAGGTTTTAGGTATTCATTTTATGTTTAGGTTTTAGGTTTTGGGATTTTAGGTTTAGGTTTTAGGACTTAGTTTTAGGTTATGATTAAGGTCATTTTGTTTTAGCTTAGGTGTTCAGGTTTCAGTGTTTAGGTTTTAGGCTTTAGGGTTTAGGTTTTAGGTTTAGGTTGTTACGGATTTAGGGTTTAGGATTTAGGCTTTAGTGTTTGCGTTTCGGGTTAGGTTTGGGTTAAGGGTCTAGGTGATATCTAAGTCCATTTTGTTTTTTAATCAATGTAAGTTCGTCCCAAGTGTATAAGTTTACTAGATTTTGATTTTGGTCATTTTGTTTTTGTTGTTTCTTTCTTCTGCCATTTTGTTCTATATATGTAGTTTGTCCACATAAGTACAAAGTCTCAATAAATTACTATTTTAGGTATTTGGTCTTTACTAGGTTAAGTGATTAGGGTTTAGGGTTTAGTGTTTCCTGGTTTAGGGCCTAAGTCTATTTCTAGTCCACTTTGGTTTTAACCAATGTATTTCATGAATAATTAAAGCATAATTCTCATGGATGTAGATTTTTAGTCATTTGTTTTCTACTAGGTGGAATGTAGTCCATCTTCTTTCTAAACACTGTAGTTTGATGTAATAAGTGCAAAGATTCTAACATATTAAAATTTTAGTCATTGGAATTTGTTTGTTTTTTTGTTGTGTTCCATTTTAGTTGTTAATCATATAGTTTCAACCTATTAGTGCAAAATTGTCACCTTGTTTAGATCTTTAGGCACATTTTGGTTTTTGAATTGTTTCTTTTCTTGTATAGTTTCTATTCATGTTTAGGATTTAGGGTTTGGGATTTGGGGTTTGGATTTAGGGTTTATGATTAAGGTCATTTGGTTCTTAGGGTTTGGTTTGAGTTTTAGGTTTAGGTTTCAGGTTTTAGGTTTAGTTTTAGGTTTAGGATTTAGGGTTTAGGGTTAGGTTTTAGGGTAGGGCTTTAAGTTTAGGGTTAGGGTTAGGGTTTAGTTTTATTTGGTTTAGGCTTTAGTGTTTTGCGGTTCGTTTATTGTTTAGGTTAAGCGTCTAGGTTTCATATCTAGTCCATTTTGTTTCTTAATCAATGTAGTTCGTCGAATACGTGCATAAGTGTTACTAATTGGATTTTAGGTATTTTGTTTTTGTTATGTTTCTTTATGTCAATTTTAGTTCTTAATATATGTAGTTTGTCCAATAAGTACAAAAGTCTCAATAAATTCATATTGAAGTTTATTTTGGTTCTTTACTAAATTAAGGGACTAGGGTTAGGGTTTAGTTTTATGTTTAATACCTAGGTATATTCGAAGTCCATTTTTGGTTTTAACCAATGTATTTTCATGTATAATTAAAGATAATTCTCAATGGTATAGATTTTAGGTCATTGTGTTACTAGGTGGATCTAGTCCATTTTGTTTCTAAATATAGTGTAGTTCGTCTAATAAGTGCAAAAGATTCGATATATTAAAATTTTCATTGTGGAATTTGTTATATTTTTTGTTGTTGTCCATTTTAGTTTAATCAATGTAGTTCAACCTTATTAGTGCAAAAGTGTCACTTGATTTAGATTAAGGAACTTTTTGTTTTTGATATGTTTGTCTTTTCCCATTTTAGATCCTATTCATTTTAGGGTGTAGGGTTTGGGGTTTGGGGTTTGGGATTTAGGGTTTAAGATTAAGGTCATTTTTGTCTTAGGTGTTTTGTTTTAGTTTTTACGTTTTAGGTTTTAGGATTTAAGGTTTAGGGTATAAGGTTTAGGGTTTAGGGATTAAGGTTTAGGGTTTGGAGTTTAGGTTTTAGGGTTTAGGTTTTAGGTTTTAGGGTTTAGGTTTAGGCTTAAGGTTTAGGGTTTAGGGTTTAGGGTTTAGGGTTTAGGGTTTAAAGTTTAGGCTTTAGGGTTTTAGGTTTAGGGTGAATAGTTTAGGGTTTAAGGTTTAGGGTTTAGGCTTTAGTGTTTGCGGTTTCGGGTTTTATGGTTTAGGTTAAGGGTCTAGGTGATATCTAGTCCATTTTGTTTCTTAATCAATGTAGTTCGTCCAATAAGTGCATAAGTGTTACTAGATTTTTGATTTTGGTCATTTTTGTTTTTGTTGGGTTTCTTTCTTCCAATTTAGTTCTTATATATGTAGTTGTCCAATAAGTACAAAAGTCTCAATAAATTACTATTTTAGGTTATTTTGGTCTTTACTAGGTTAAGTGATTAGGGTTTAGGGTTTAGGTTCCTGGTTTAAGGGCCTAAGTCTATTCTAGTCCACTTTGGTTTTAACCAATGTATTGTCATGAAATAATTAAAAGCATAATTCTCAATGGATGTAGATTTTAGTTCATTTTGTTTTTCTGGTGGATGTAGTCCATTTTCTTTCTAAAACACTGTAAGTTTGTGTAATAAGTGCAAAAGATTCTACATATTAAAATTTAGGTCATTGTGGAATTTGTTATGTTTTTTGTTGTTGTCCATTTTAGTTGTTAATCAATATAGTTCAACCTATTAGTGCAAAATTGTCACTTGATTTAGATTTTAGGACATTTTGGTTTTTGATATGTTTCTTTTTTCCATGTTAGTTCCTATTCATTTTAGGATTTAGGGTTTGGGATTTGGGGTTTGGGATTTAGGGTTTATAATTAAGGTCATTTTGTCTTAGGTGTTTGGTTGAGTGTTTAGGTTTTAGGTTTAGGTTTTGGTTTTAGGATTTAGGGTTTAGGGTTTATGGTTTAGGGTTTAAGTTTAGGGTTTAGGTTTAGGTTTAGGGTTTAGGGTTTAAGTTTTAGGGTTTAGGCTTTAGTGTTTTGCGGTTCGTTTATTGTTTAAGGTTAAGCGTCTAGGTCATATCTAGTTCATTTTGTTTCTTAATCAATGTAGTTCGTCCAATAAGTGCATAAGTGTTACTAGATTTTGATTTTAGGTCATTTTTGTTTTTGTTGGGTTTCTTTCTTCCAATTTTAGTTCTTATATATGTAGTTTGTCCAATAAGTACAAAAGTCTCATAAATTAATATTTGAAGTTATTTTGGTCTTTACTAAATTAAGGACTAGGGTTTAGGGTTTAGGTTTTATGTTTAAGGGCCTAGGTATATTCCAGTCCATTTTGGTTTTAACCAATGTATTTCATGATATAATTAAAAGCATAATTCTCAATGGATATAGATTTTAGGTCATTTTGTGTTTACTTAGGTGGAATCTAGTCCATTTTGTTTCTAAAATAGTGTAGTTCGTCTAATAAGTGCAAAAGATTCGATATATTAAAATTTTAGGTCATTGTGAATTTGTTATATTTTTGTTGTTGTCCATTTTAGTTGTAATCAATGTAGTTCAACTATAGTGCAAAAGTGCCACTTTGATTTAGATTTAAGGACTTTTTGGTTTTTGATATGTTTTGTCTTTTCCCATTTTAGATCCTATTCATTTTAGGGTGGTAGGGTTTGGGTTTGGGATTTTAGGGTTTAAGATTAAGGTCATTTTTGTCTTAGGTGTTTTGTTTTAGTGTTTACGTTTTAGGTTTAGGGATTTAGGGTTTAGGGTATAAGGTTTAGGGTTTAGGGTTTGGAGTTTAGGTTTTAGGGTTTAGGTTTATGGTTAGGGTTTAGGGTTTAGGCTTTAGGGTTTAGGTTTAGGGTTAAGGTTTAGGGATTAGGCTTTAGAGTTTTGCGGTTCGGTTTATGGTTAGGGTTAAGGTCTAGGTCATATCTAGTCCATTTTGTTTCTTAATCATGTAGTTCGTCGAATAAGTGCATAAGTGTTACTAGATTTGGATTTTAGGTCATTTTTGTTTTTGTTATTTTTCTTATGTCAATTTTAGTTCTTATATTTGTAGTTTGTCCAATAAGTACAAAAGTCTCAATAAATTAATATTTTAAGTTATTTTGGTCTTTACTTAATTAAGGGATTAGGGTTTAGGGTTTAGGTTTTATGGTTTAAGGGCCTAGGTATATTGTAGTCCATTTTGGTTTTAACCAATGTATTTCATGATATAATTAAAAGCATAATTCTAAATGGATATAGATTTTAGGTCATTATGTTGTTTACTAGGTGGAATCTTGTCCATTTTGTTTCTAAAATAGTGTAGTTCGTCTAATAAGTGCAAAAGATTCAATATCTTAAAATTATAGGTCATTGTGGAATTTGTTATGTTTTTTGTTGTTGTCCATTTTAGTTGTTAATCAATGTAGTTCAACCTATTAGTGTAAAAGTGTCACTTGATTTAGATTTTAGGACATTTTAGTTTTTGATATGTTTCTTCTTTTTTTTTTCATTTTAGTTGTTATTCATTTTAGGGTTTAGTGCTAAAGTGTAAATTGATTTAGATTTTAGGTTTAAGGATATAGGTCTTCGGTGTTTGGTTTTAGGATTTAGGTTTTTGGTTTTAGGTGTTAGGGTTTAGTATTTAGGGTTTAGGGTTAAGGGTTTAGGGTTTAGGGTTTATGGTTTTCGGTTTAGGGTTTAGGGTTTAGGTTTTAGGGTTTAGGGTTTAGGGTATAAGGTTTAGGGATTAAAGTTTAGGGTTTAGGGTTTTGGTTTTAGGGTTTATGTTTGAGGTTTTAGGGTTTAGGGTTTAGGGTTTAGGGTTTAGGGTTTAGGGTTTAGGTTTAGGGTTTAGGGTTTAGGGTTTAGGGTTTAAGGTTTATGCTTTAGTCTTTTGGGGTTCGGTTTATGGTTTAGGGTTAAGGGTCTAGGTCATATCTAGTCCATTTTGTTTCTTAATCAATGTAGTTCGTCGAATAAGTGCATAAGTGTTACTAGATTTGGATTTTAGGTCATTTTTGTTTTTGTTGTGTTTCTTTATGTCAATTTTAGTTCTTATATATTATGTAGTTTGTCCAATAAGTACAAAAGTCTCAATAAATTAATATTTTAAGTTATTTTGGTCTTTACTAAATTAAGGGATTAGGGTTTTGGGTTTAGGTTTTGTGGTTTAAGGGCCTAGGTATATTCTAGTCCATTTTGGTTTTAACCAATGTATTTCATGGTATAATTAAAAGCATAATTCTCAATGGATATACATTTTAGGTCATTATGTTGTTTACTAGGTGGAATCTAGTCCATTTTGTTTCTAAAATAGTGTAGTTCGTCTAATAAGTGCAAAAGATTAAATATATTAAAATTTTAGGTCATTGTGGAATTTGTTATGTTTTTTGTTGTTGTCCATTTTAGTTGTTAATCAATGTGTAGGGTCGACATGTTACTAGATTTAAGATTTAAGGTCATTTTTGTCTTAGGTGTTTTGTTTTAGGTTTACGTTCTTAGGTTTTTAGCGATTAGGGTTTAAGGGTATAAGGTTTAGGGTTTAGGGTTTGGAGTTTAGGTTTTAGGGTTTAGGTTTTATGGTTTAAGGTTTAGGGTTAGGCTTTAGGTTAGGTTTAGGTTTAAGGGTTTAGGGATTAGGCTTAGAGTTTTTGCGGTTCGGTTATGGTTTAGGGCTTAAGGGTCTAGGTCATATCTAGTCCATTTTGTTTCTTAATCAATGTAGTTCGTCGAATAAGTGCATAAGTGTTACTAGATTTGGATTTAGGTCATTTTTGTTTTTGTTATTTTTCTTTATGTCAATTTTAGTTCTTATATTTGTAGTTTGTCCAATAGTACAAAAGTCTCAATAAATTAATATTTAAGTTATTTTGGTCTTTACTTAATTAAGGATTAGGGTTTAGGGTTTAGGTTTTTTGGTTTAAGGGCCTAGGTATATTTGTAGTCCATTTTGGTTTTAACCAATGTATTTCTGATATATTAAAAGCATAATTCTAAATGGATATAGATTTTAGGTCATTATGTTGTTTACTAGGTGGAATCTTGTCCATTTTGTTTCTAAAATAGTGTAGTTCGTCTATAAGTGCAAAAGATTCAATCTTCTTAAAATTATAGGTCATTGTGGAATTTGTTATGTTTTTTGTTGTTGTCCATTTTAGTTGTTAATCAATGTAGTTCAACCTATTAGTGTAAAAGTGTCACTTGATTTAGATTTTAGGACATTTTGGTTTTTGATATGTTTCTTTTTTTCATTTTAGTTCCTATTCATTTAGGGTTAGGGTTTAGGGTTTGGGTGTTTGGGATTTAGGGTTAAGATTAAGGTCATTTTGTCCTTAGGTGTTTGGTTTTAGTGTTTAGGTTTAGGTATTAGTTTTAGGTTTTAGGTTTAGGTTTTAGGTTTTTAGGTTTTAGGTTTTAGGTTAGGTAGGTTTTAGGTTTTAGGTGTTAGGTTTAGGTTTTAGGTTTTAGGTTTTAGGTTTTAGTTTTTTAGGTTTTTAGGTTTAGTTTAGTTTTAGGTTTTAGGTTTAGTTTTATGTTTAAGGGTTAAGTGTCTAGGTCATATCTAGTCCATTTTGTTTCTTAATCAATGTAGTTCGTCGCATACGTGCATAAGTGTTACTAGATTTTGATTTTACGTCGTTTTCATTTTTGTTATGTTTCTTTCTGTCAATTTTATTTCTTATATATGTAGTTTGTCCAATAAGTATAGAAGTCTCAATAAATTAATATTTTAGGTTATTTTGGTCTTTACTAGGTTAAGGAATTAGGGTTTAGGGTTTAGGTTTTATGATTTAAGGGCCTAAGTCTATTTTAGTCCATTTTGGTTTTAACCAATGTATTTCATGACATAATGAAAATAATAATTCTCAATGGATATAGATTTTAGTTCATGGTGTTTTTTACTAGGTGGAATCTAGTCCATTTTGTTTCTAAAATAGTGTAGTTTTTGTAATAAGTGCAAAAGATTCCACATATTAAAATTTTAGATCATTGTGGAATTTGTTATGTTTTTTGTTGTTGTCCATTTTAGTTGTTAATCAATGTAGTTCAACCTATTAGTGCAAAAGTGTCACTTGATTTAGATTTTCGGACGTTTTGGTTTTTGATATGTTTCTTTTTTTCCGTTTTAGTTATTATTCATTTTAAGGTTTGGGATTTAGGGTTTAAGATTAAGGGTTAAGGGTCTAGGTCTATTCTCGTTCATTTTGGTTTTAACCAATGTATTTCATGATAAAATTAAAAGCATAATTCTCAATGAATATATAATTTAGGTTATTTTGTTGTTTACTAGGTGTATTCTAGTTCTATTCATTGTAGGTTTTAGGTTTTAGGTTTTACGTTTTAGGTTTTAGGTTTTAGGTTTTAGAGTTTAGTGTTTAGTGTTTAGGGTTTAGGGTTTAGGGTTAAGGGTTTAGGGTTTAAGGTTTAGGGTTTAGGGTTTAGGTTTTAGGGTTTGGGTTTAGGGTTTAGGGTTTAATGTTTTGCGTTTCGGGTATGTCGTTTAAGGGTTTAAGGGTCTAGGTCATATAGTCCATATTGTTTTTAAGGTCAAAGTAGTTCGTGTTATACGTGCATAGGTGTTACTAGATTTGATTTTAGCGTTTATTTTTGTTATGTTTATTATTGTCATGTTTATTTCTTATATGGTTTAGGCTTTAGAATTTGTGTCTCAATAAATTAATATCGGGTTATATGTCTTAGGGTTAAGGATCTAGACTTTAGTTGTTATCTATTAGGTTTTAGGTTTTTAGGTTTTAGGATTTAGGTTAAGGTTTAGGGTCTAGGTCTTGGTTTAGTTCATTTTAGTTACTTAATAAAAGTTTAGTTCGTCGAATAGTGCATAAGTTCTCATGGATAGGGGTAGATAGGGTATAGGGTATGGTATATTTATAGGGTATAGGGTTTAGGTTTAAGGTTGTTTAGGGTTTAAGGGTTTATTTTAGTCCTTTATTTCTTGTAGTTCGTCCAATAATGGTGAAAAAGGTCTCAATGATTTAGGCTTCTAGGTCATGTTTCGTTTCGGGTTTATTGTTTAGGGTTAAGGATCTAGACTTTAGTTGTTATTCTATTTAGGGTTTAGGGTTTTGGGATTTAGGATTTAAGATTAAGGGTTAAGGGTCTAGGTCTATTCTAGTTCATTTTGGTACTTAATAATGTAGTTCGTCGAATAAGTGCATAAGTCTCATTGGATTTAGATTTTATGTTATTTTGGTTTTTGATGTGTTTCATTTGTCCATTTTAGGTCCTTATTTCATTGTAGTTCGTCCAATAAGTTGAAAAGTTCTCAATGCATTAATATTCTAGGTCATTTTCGTCTTTACTAGGTTAAGGATTAAGGTTTAATGTTTATGGTTTAAGGTTTAGGATTAACGATTAAGGATCTAGGTCTATTATAGACCATTTTCTCTTCTTAATCAATATAGTTCGTCGAAGTTAGTGCATCAATCTAACTGGTTTTTAGATTTTGGTTATTTTTGTTTTTGATATGTTTCTTTTGGTACAATTTTATTTCTAATTCTCTGTAGTTTGTCCAATAAGTACAAAAGTCAAAATGCATTAATATTTTAGGTCATTTTGGCCTTTTTTAGGTTTAGGGATTAGAGTCTAGGTTTTAGGATTTAGGTCTTCACTGTTTGGTTTTAGGATTTTGGTTTTTGGTTTTTGGTTTTTGGTTTTTGGTTTTGGGTTTTAGGATTTAGGATTTAGGGCATAGGGTATAGGGTATAGGGTTTAGGGTTTAGGGTCTAGGGTTTACGGTTTAGGGTTCAGGGTTTAGGGTTTAGGGTTTAGTGTTTTGCGGTTCGGTATTATGGTTAAGGGTTAAGGGTTAAGGGTCTAGGTCATATCTAGTCCATTTTGTTTCTGAATCAATGTAGTTTGTCGAATAAGTACATAAGTGTTACTAGATTTTCAGTTTAGGTCATTTTTTGTTGTTGTTATGTTTCTTTCTGTCAATTTCTTTTGTTGTTGTCCATTTTTGTTTTTAATCAATGTAGTTCAACCTATTTGTGCAAAAGTGTCACTTGATTTAGAATTTAGGACGTTTGGGTTTTTCATATGTTTCTTTTTTTCCGTTTTAGTATTATTCATTTTAGGTTGGATTTAGGGTTTAAGATTAAGGGTTAAGGCTCTACGAGTCTAAGTCCTATTCTCGTTTCATTTTGGTTTTAAACCAATTGTATTTCCATGATATAAGATTTAAAAGTCATAATTCTCATTAAAATATAAATATTTAGGTTTATCTTTGTTGTTTACTAAGGTGGAATCTTGTCCATTTCGGTTTCTAAATAGTGTAGTTCGTCTAATAAGTGCAAAAGATTCAATATATTAAAATTTTAGGTATCATTGTGGAATTTGTTATATTTTTGTTTGTTGTCCATTTTTAGTTTGTTAATCAACTGTAGTTCAACCTATTAGTTGGCAAAGTGTCACTTAAGATTATAGAAATTTTAGGTTTTAGGATTTAGGTCTTCGGTGTTTGGTTTTAGGATTTTGGTTTTTGGTTTAAGGTTTTAGGGTTTATTGTTTAGGGTTTAGGGTTAAGGGTTTAGG
>PGTU02006801.1:0-12779 GCA_002896215.2 Cicer echinospermum
TTTGTCTTATCTAGAGATTTTAATTAATAATTAAAGCTAGTAATTTAAATTACTATTAATAATGTTATCACAATTATATTATTGTTTTAAAAAAATAAATTACTAGCTCTAATTATTAATTAAAATAACCATAATATGAAATAATTAGGGTCAAAAATATTTTTTTATTTTATAAAAATTATTGTGATTTGTTACCTCTATTTATTTTCCTCAAAGATGTACATAAAATCACAATAATTTTTAAAAAGGTACAAATGTATTTTCAACCATCTTATTTTATTTTGTGTTTATTTTAATTAATAATAAGAGCTAGCAATTATTTTAAAATTTATTTTTAAAACATGAGCAATGAATTTTATAATATCTCTTTCATTCTATAATGATTTTATGATTGTAATTCAATAACTCTTTCATTCTATACGTTATAATATCGCTAAATTTATTATTTCATTTTTCGTAATAAATTGAATTAAAAACTTCTTAGTGAAAATATTATTTTTATATTTTTTTTTACTCAAAGATTTTATTTTTATTAAACCTTTATTTTTATTGTTTATTTGAATATTATTGTAACTTTTAAATTTCAACCCTTATTATTGTAATATTTTATTAGCTCAAATTTCACAAATTTAAATTTTAATAATTGCTAATTTAACTATTTGAAAATATTATTTTTGAGTTTATAATCTATAACTTATTTTCAATTTAAGCAGTTTGTTAATTTATAATTAACTATTTATAAATAATTTTATCAGTAAATTTATTAATTTTTATTATAATTATTTAATTTAACTAAACACTTTCTTATATATTTTTAAAATCATTAACAATATTTATCTTTAAATAAATTTTATCAGTAATAAATATAAAAAATTATAAAATAATAATTATTACTAAATATATAAAAGATACAAACACCAAATACTTTGCGCGAGTTAACATTTGCATGAGTTAATTACCAATTTGAAGAGATGGACAAAACTATTTTAAATTAAAAATTTTTCAATAAATTTTTATATAATTTTTTAAATTTTATTTATTGATTAAACTTTTTTTAATAATTTTATAATTTATAAACTTTATTATAAAACATTTAAAGTTGGTATTTTTTTAGTTTAACATTTTAATTTTTTACGTTTTTTAATATAAATAATTTTATTTATACATTGAATTATTAAATTAAATTAAATTATATTTATAAAATGAAATTTAAAATATTTAAATTTATATTTTTATTTTTTGGTCCAACAATAATTTAAAATTTTCAAATATTTTGATAAAAATAATTAAAATTTTGATTAATTTTATTTGTATATTTAAATATATAAATTAAAATAAAAATAAAATTATTACAAAATAATTATACGAACAATATTTTATCCTACTCATAAATAATATCTAAGTGTTAAGTCGTTAATGAGATAGTCGGATCATAAAAAAATAATAGGAATCAATTTGTTTTTAAGAATTAGTTAATGGAAGGACAAAAAAATCAATTTTAAAAATGAAAGGATTAAAAGTTTATTTTTGGCAAAATTGAGATATCAATAGTGCTTTTAAGCTGAAATATTAAAAAAAATGAAATATCTTTTTAATAAATATTAAAAAAATATTGAACAAATATTTTTCAATCACATATACCAAAAATATGAGACTAGGTCGTCATCAAATATATCATACTTATTATCAATTGTAATTTTTTTTATTATTATTAATTATAATAAATTAAATAATCCATCCATATATAAATAAGATAATTTTTTTATTGATTTTCTTTCATTATGATTTAAGAAAATAATATAATAACAGTACCCGTGTGGAAAACTGAAGTGTTTTACCAATTCTCCACAGGATTTTACTAGTTCCCTTTAAATTTACCTACCATAAATACA
The DNA here is from genome assembly GCA_002896215.2 of Cicer echinospermum. Taxonomy (NCBI): domain Eukaryota; kingdom Viridiplantae; phylum Streptophyta; class Magnoliopsida; order Fabales; family Fabaceae; genus Cicer; species Cicer echinospermum. The sequence goes on from PGTU02006801.1 coordinate 1,893, forward strand.
ACCACTATTTTTCATTTATCGACACATTTAAAAACCTTGGATACCAAATAATCCAGGTCGAATGAAATAATATTCCGGGGCGCATATACCGCTGTGGGAATTAATTACCAAACCAAATTTAAACATTTTCAAATTTTCTGTTGCCCTTATACAGAAAGAAAAGAGGGATATCTCTCTCCATAGTCCACAGTACAATTACTGTTTTTCCATTTTAAAACCTTTCAATGGCGTACGGGTAATAATAAATGTATTATTTAATTATTTCGCTCAAATTACAAATATATATATAATTGAACGAAAAAATTTGATACATTACAATTATTATAAATATATAAATAAGATATATTTTAATTTTAAAAAATACAACTAGTATTAATTAAATAATATAATTAAAGAAAAAAATACATTCAAAATATAAGATGGACCATTTTTATAAATATTCTATTAGACTATTATTTGAAGATAATTTAAAACTTGAACACGTATGACATTATTTCATGAAGGTAGAAATTTAGATCCCTTTATTCTAAAGTTTGAGAAAGTGACTTAGTTAGATATCCATCAATTAAAACTAAAGAAAACAATATTCTATCTATTCCACAAAAATTGATTTATATGTAAAATTTAATGTTTTTTTTTGTCAGTTGTACCATTTTATTAATAATAATTGTATAACTTTAAATGTAATATGTTATGATCTTAATAATATATCGATACCTAAAAAAATAATTTAATAAAAATAATATTTTCTTTTTTATTTATATATATTTTTTAATATGCGTGAAATGATCAAATATCCCAATTATTATGAGACTAATGAAATGTGTATCCTTAAAACAAACCTCCTGAATGAGACATATATTTATCCCTCAAAACAAAACTTTAATATCTTAGTTTAGAGTGTTAAATAATTTTAAGAGTTGAACTCACCATATGTGTGAACCTTATGTTATGTGAATCGATATGAAATACTCATTTGAGATGTATATTCAATTTGAAATCACTAAATGTTTGTTTAGGCTCAAAAGAAAATTATTTTAATGGAGAAAAAATAAATATAAAAATTAACAGATATCTTAAATTCAAAAAAGAGTTGAGAGATGGGATTTTAATTAAAATAATGTTATTATTCAAGTAATAGAGATGATTTTAAATGATCTTATTTATCATTTTCTTATATCCTCTCAAAATGCACGGTATATGTAAAGTTGTGTTATAGAGAGAAATTTGTTTCTCTTCCTCTTTTTTTTCCACTTAAACTCACACACTATTATTGTTATTAATAATCTTATATTGAAACGCTCGTCTTATTTTTTATACATTATTGAACATTTTTATCTAGTCTTTGTGTATCTCTCTTTTTGCTACAACATCACGAGTAAATTAGATAATTGAAACTAGTTTAAGTTGAAAGAATTTATAAGTAAAAGATTAAATTTTTTGGTGAAGAAAAATAGTAACATAATATTTATCCAAAAAAATTATATTTATGAGGCGGCTCTCTCTATTTATATGTGTGTCCATTATATCAAAGAGAAATGAATGTTTGTAGCAAGAGGGACTATCACAAACTTATGACTAAAGAAATCAAATGCTTGAAAAATATAGAGCACTGCCACGTGTGACATGGGTTTGCTTAGCATACACCAAACCCAAAGACATTTTGCATTACTTCACTTTGGCGAATATCTACTTTCTAGCATCTATTCCCCAAGGCAAATTAGACATAAAAACTTAATGAACGGCTACAATTCGACTTGAGACTCGCGAAAACGAAAGTAGCAGCAAAAAAGCAAGCAGGCTGGGTGCAAGTACAATTGAGAAGAAAGGAATGCCCCGTCAGCATATGCCTAACTGGCATTGTGTCCCCCATTAGAAGAAGATCGAAATGCACGCGCGTGACTCATTACACCTTTATAAACCCGCTCTTTTTCCCCTGTTCCCTTTCCCCCTTCATTCTTCACCTGCACTCTCCTTCATTATTACTCCCTTCACTGTTTTCTTCTGCCATTTCAAGCAACCACACAAACCCAAACACGCTTCTTAAATCCTCATTATTTTCACCATCTTCCCAAATACGCCTAACCAAACAATACCTTTCTTTTTCTCACTTCTTCATTTCACATTCCCAATTTACCAAAACATGTATATGTTGGAGAAAACGCGTAGAGAACAAAGGTTTTCACAACTACACTGAAACCCTCCTTCTCTTCCACTCTTCTCGACAAAATTTACCGTTCCATCGACGAAGGAGAAACAAAAAGGTTCCGATATCAACCCTACACAGAAACAACAATTCAGAAACAGACCAAAACAAATTCAAAATGCAACAGACCCATTGAAGAAAAGCCAAATCTTCTTCGAACTTGGAAAGGAAGCCAAAACATTGCAACACAAGTCGAAAACAAAAATGTTCATCATAATCATCAGATTCACGAACATGATGTTCTGTTCTTTAGTTCCACTTCAAGTTCTTCAGATTCAAGTTCTGGTTTATATCATCATCTTCTGACACAGAATCATTGTACAAAGTGAATCACGAGTTTTCGTGTTTCGCTCCTTCGAGGCCTAAGAATGTGAAACTAGTTTACCTAGAGAGAAATTTATTGCAAACGATGAAGATGGTTTAATCAAATCGAAATCAAGAGCGTTGAAGATTTACAACAATCTCAAAAAGGTGAAACAACCTATTTACTCTCCAGGTGGAAAACTCACAAATTTTATCAACAATCTTTTTCACTTCGAGTAACCAACAACACGAAGAAGACAAAAACCGTAAATACAGAGAGAAATCAAGCTTCAACTTGTTCTTCAGCATCTTCATTCTCACGTTCTTGTTTAAGCAAAACTTCAACTACATCAAAAGACAAAATTGCGCTAACAGTGTTAAAAGAACGGTGCGTTTTTACCCAGTAAGTGTGATTATCGATGAAGATAATCGAAATATGGCAGAAAGAGGTCGTTCTAAGAAGAAAGAGAAGAACAAGGTTGGTAGAGAGTTGTTAAGAGGAGTATAAGATTTTGAGGGATTTTCTTCAATGAGAAAAATGAAGAGGATGATGAAGACTGACGTGGCAAGTTGTTCAAGTTCAGATCTTTTTGAGCTTGATCATTTAATGGTGATGGGGAATGATAATAGGTATTTGTGAGGATTGTGCTGTGTTTTGAAACTACTCGTGTTAGTACTAATCGTGCCATTGCGTAATGGCCGCATAATGTAGTTCTTGTAGTCTAATTCTAATTAGTAGAATCCATCTGATCATTAACAATACAGATTATTGTATATTTATTTTCTTAATTACTTTCGTGTTCTTCTTGTTTTATAAGCATCAATTTTAATTCATTCTTTCGTTCGGTTATACCCTGTTTTGCTTGAGCTGATTTTTTTCTAGTGTCAACAAAATTGTTAATACACTGTGTTAAATTAATATGTGTAACAATTTTTTCTTCCTGAAATAACAAGTACATAAAAAACTTTTATTTATACAAGACTTTGGAAGTTATAACCACAGAATTGCTGTATAAAATCAGTAGCTATCCAAGATTTTTTGCCATTTCTAGGCTTAGGAAATTTTTGGATTTATCTGTTACATAACCAAACGTGTATAATCGTATATGGTTAAGAGAGGGCCACTATTTTCATGTATATGATTGATGGTATACTATCCACCGGTATTTGTTTAGAATTAAATAAGTGGTCGCTTAGAAATAAACTTAATGATTGTTTTTGTTTCATGATTTCAATATTAAATTAAATAATATTTGTTTAATTAATATATATTAAATTGAAATTATCATCTTATTTATAAAAGACAAATTATTATTAAAATTTTTTCGACGATCGTTAGAATTTTGATAATTTTAATTTACAATGAATTATTTATAAAAAATATCTATTGTAAACTAATCCTTAAATAATTTGGATTTATGATTGTAGCTAGACAAAATTACTTGATACATAAAAACTTTTTGCTTTGTAGGAATGTGCATTTCAAAATATATTATATTTTTTTTAAGAGTAAATATTAAAAATATCAGAATAGAAATGTTTATTAAAAAAATATATTTAAAGTTTCAAATAGTTGAAAGTTACAAGTTTCAATGTAAATTTTCTGTATTTGAATAATTATCATATGTCATTGGAGCACACGTTAGTGTTTTCTTTTCTTTAATTATCGAGTTTTAAGAATTTTTTTATTTAATCAGTAATTTTTGAATTACATTAATGAAGAGAGACGGTAAAATTAGTGAGTGAGCAACAAAAAAGATGTCCGGTGACGGAATGTTTGATGAGTGAGGAAGAATATGATAAAAAGAAGAGTATTTAAGTGATTTATAAAAGTGATGAGTGGGTACGTAGTTGGTTTTGTAAAAAGAGAGAGGTGGGGATGTGTTAATTCTTCTTTTCTACCCGATCGTGATCAAACATTCACATTGATACTGTGACAAGAATAGTTAGCTGAAGGAGGAAGAAAAAAAGGAAGTCATCAAAGGAGGGGAAAAGAACAAAAATAAAGAAAAGAGGGAAAACGAAAGATTCCAGATCGAAATCACAAGCAAGAGTGTGTGATTGTAAGGGAAAGGCAGATTCTTCCACGGGAATAGAGAAAGTTAATACTACTACTAGCTAAAGCCAACCTAATACTTTCTCTCTATAAATTCCTTATTTTCCACATATCTCCATCTTATATTAATTATAATTTTGTTAATAAGAGATGAAAATTTCTTCAAATAAACAATTTAATATATATTTTCTAAAAGTTACAATTTATTTGATGATTTACTTCTATTTTGATATATTTTTATTTTAATAATATTATACTTAATATAGGATGGATGAGTATATTTTAGTATTAGCCCCGTAACTTGCAGGTTGCGCTACCGTTGTCTAGTCTCTATACAGATACTGGCATAACCAACGTCCAAGAATAGTTGTAAGCTTTGTTTTCTTTTTGAATTTAAAAATGTTGTGCTTTAATGGTGTTGGGTTGATTGTAATGAGTTGTTGTTTTATGGTTCAGAAAAAGTTATGATCGAAATGCGTAATAATGTTGAGTGATACAGGGCAGCGGGTAAAACTGCAGTTATAGTTTCTTCCTTTGTTTTGAGCACAAAATATTGGTACTGCACGGTACAATGCAAACCCCTTCTTAACATTATGGTCTTGAATTGGAAGCAAATTATGTGTGCGGAAAAGTAACAAGCTATCATTGTATTTGTGGATGTTAAGATTCCGATTAATCACAGCCACACATCATACATCACCCATCCGTGTTCATCGTACTACTAACAAACAAACACACGTGCGCCAACAATCTTTTTATAAGATTTAAAATAAAATACATATCCAAGTTTCCATCCTCTCTACTTTTTTTTACAAATCTACTTTTTTTTTACGGTATATAAAATCGTTTTGCCAAACACTCTATCTCAAACAACTTTAGAATGATAACACCCTTATTAACATGAAATTTTTCAACCATATTTTTGAATCAAATTTAAAGTATGCCGCATTAATGTGAGGTTCTTTTGCACCCACTTTAAAGCAAAGAGGAGTTCTCTATCTCTAATACATAATACCCACTATGCAGAGGAAATTGAAGCATCGGTATTGTATTTAAAGCATCCTCGAGAAGGCTTCTGCCACGTGGTAACACTAATAGTTGCGGTAGCGTTTGAACAAGTTGGATGCATATTGCTTATCAAAGTCCAACTCTCCAAAATTTTAAAGCAAAACAAATTCTTCAGAAATAAAAATATTAATTCAAAATTAATATCAATTATGAATTTATTAAAAAGTTGACGTATTTTTACTAAAATCTTATTTAATATATCAAAAATTTTAATGAATATTTTATTAATTATTAATATAATTTTTATTATCATTAATATAAAATATAATTAATATTTTAAAAATTAATATATATAATATTTATTAAATGATACATTTAAAATAATAATTAAAATTATTTTGAAAATAACATTCATTTAAAAATATTTTATTTTAATAATAAAGCAATAATCAAATAGTAGTTTTCTAAAAATTTAAATTTTTGTAAAATTAATATTTTATTTTATATTTTTTAATAAATATATAAATATCTTAAATTATTTTAAAACAGAAAGAGGAAGAACCACTCGATATATTGAGTTTATTTTTGTCCTTTTCATAATTTGATAGAGTTGTTAGGAGACGGTAGGTCTAATAATAGCCTACTCAAATAAAGTATATAATTAACATCACTACGTGACGAGCATGCATATATATATAAGCTTGGGAGAGGGAGGATGTCCCGCTTAAAAGGATTCTCTACTAATCATAGTACTTAACATTAATAAAATCATTTTTTTTTTATGAAGTACTTTAATTTAACACTGAAGTTAGTATTACAAGTAATATATTTTTAATATTTAATGAGGGAAAAATTAACTATAAAAGAAATAAATTTGTAATTTTTAAATAAAAAACTGTCATTAAAGTAATATCCATCTATTTAAGTAACTTTTATAGTAAATAGTTGAATTTATAGTCAGGTGAAAAAATTGATTGATCATTACAGCTAAAAATCAAAAAGGCATAGATTCATAGTATACATTTTGTTTTATCATTAATAACTAAAATAAAATTTATAAAACTGCTTTTAATTTTATTTATTTAAAAGTAATAAAATACTGTCTATTTTGTTCAAACTAAAATGGGTAGTTATAACTTACACCTTCATGAAATAAGTGTGTAAATTACAATTTCGAATATATAACAATATATCTAGTTTAGTTTCATATTAAAATATGATCATATATTTGAATGCGACATTATTTTGATTCATTATAAATTTTGATAAATAAATTTGATATCGTCAATATTACCAAATTTAAATACATGAATTCGAACACTTAATTTTGTGATATATATATATATATATATATATATATTTTTATTGATTCATAATATTTAAAAATTGAATTTATCTCTTTCGATTTTAATAACTTTAAATTTAATCAATTAATATATTTTATTTATTTGAATTTACATTGAAGTTTAGTAAAAAAATTCAAATAAAAATTGGTGTAATATAATAATAATAAGTTGAAAAAAATTCATGTGTCATTGGGGATTTAACGTAAAATTTTGTGTTGGCCCTCTTTTTAAACAAAAATAAGTTGTTGTAGGGATAGTTCCTATCGTTTTCGTTTGATTGGAGATTCCGTACGGTGGGTGAGTTGGATAAGTAGCCTAGCAATGATGAGAGGAATAAATTTTCGCGCTGTCTCATCCAAAGATCAATTCTTTTGAAAAAAGAAAAAAGAAATATACACGTTCAAGAGACTGTTTGCAACTTTATATACTAAAGATTTCCATTAATTATATTATTTAGCTAGAGAAGATCCAACTGCTAAGTTTGCTTTGAATTTAGCCTACAAAAAAAGTTGCTTTCTGAATTTAATTTTCGTCTTAGTATGGATGTTGAGTTAGCTATTTATGACTAAAAACTCAATTCAATCATAAAAATCCTAACTATACATGATCAAAAGAGTCCTTATATTCTTTGTAATAAGAAAAGAGCCCTACTATGTTAAAGCTTGCCCTTGGTCGACTCTTTATCTAAATAACTAGTTTTTATAAGCAAAATTCATTCAACAGGGTATGAGTTACACTAATCTCATGTATAATATAAGAAGTTCTACGCTATTATAAAAAAATATGTATGTCGATAAAAAAAATTACGGTATCTTAATATAGTAGGGATTATTTTAGTATAAATTAAAATTAATTAAAATTTAAGAGATTTTAATATATTAATTTATTCAATTTTAAACAGTAATTAAAATAATTATTTTTTATAATAAAAATTACAAATTTTAATTAAATTATAGTTAAGGAAAAATAGACAAAACGGTAACAGACGAGAACAATCAAACACATCTAACATGGTTCTGTCTCCGTTTTTTTCCGCCGATTTGCAATGGTTACTAACATTTTGATTGGTCACCAAACTCATTTCGTGTCTATCCGACGAAAATTTAGTGTATAATATAGATAAATATATCTAATCACTCAAAGGATCTCAGATCCAATACATCTAGCTTACTAAAACTGCTTGATTTGCTTTTAGAGATATTTTTTTCGCCATAAGTAAAGCTTTTATTATAACATCACAGGTAATAAGGCTACATAGTAATTATATCTAGATTGCATTGGATTGGAGTCTCAAGTCGTGTCGTGCCGGCTTATCTCTTTCATTCATGTATTTTTACTTTTTTTAACATCAATTTTATTTTTGACCAAACAAAAAAACATCAATTTTGTTTTCCATTTAACCAAAAAAAGCTAAAAGGCATTAATCATAATAATATATGATATTTTTACGGATACATATATATTGTGAAAAAAAAGTATATATCATAATTCATAAAGCTGTAGTTATGTGTGAAATAGGGGGAAAAAAGAAGAAGGAAAACTATGGAACAGTATTTTTGAAAAAAAGTAGGAAAATGTGGTGATATATAAATTAAGAAAGTGAAATTTCTTGCTTTTTTATAGCAAAAGACAAAGACAAAATATATGGGTGATCCCGATGTGATTTTCTATTACACCGTTAAACTTGAACCGCTTTCACTTTATCTTATCCTACTCAAAGTACGAATAAAGTAAGAGGAACGATCGTTGTGATATTTTTTGTGCTACCTACAATAGAATCTCTTTTAACGCTGCTTTTCGTTCTCTTTCACAAACCAAAACCCACGATATAACTCAGTTCTATGTTCCCTTTGAAATTTTTGAGTTAGCTAACTCCAACTAATTAAATTTTAAATTTTGTCGTATCAGAGAGAAATCACGTCGATAAAAAATAATATAATTTAAAATTTTTAAATACAAAAAAATCTATCTGTAAATACACTTTATTATAAGTATAATAATATAAAAGGTTTATAAATGTAATAAAATTTAAAATATATTAACATTAAAGTGTACAAAATATCTATGTCTTTGAAACTATAACGTTAAAAACGTTAAAATTATTGATTGAATTTGTATTATCGAAGTTGACATATCCATCTTAAATAAATAAAAAATTACAATAAAAAAAATTAAATAAACGCTACACTAAAACAACAAACAAAACAACATTGCACTTAGACAATAAAATAACAGACAAAAAAATGGTGATAAATTATTTATTTAAATAAAAATAGAAAATAAAATAATTCTAAAAAGGTGATTTTCAACTATAAAATAACTTTAAATAATTAATCTTTAATAAATAATAAAAATTGAGCTGATGCTAGATTTTTTTCTCTTTTTGGGGATTTTGAAATTTTACATTCCACATACATTTTCTTAATTATATTGAACTTAAAATTCTAAAAGTAATTTAGTGGAATGCATATAGGTAGTTTAATTAATACTTATCCACAATTTTCAAAACAATTAAAATTTTAACAATTTAATTGGTTGTAGATATATATCAACGATTTTTCGTGTGTGGCACTAACGTAAGCATGCTCCTCTCTTACACTTCAATATTTTAACAAATTCAATTATTTCCTTAAGTAAGAAGTGTGTATAGCACAACTAAAACACACAAAATTAGGAGAGTCTTAAGATAATTTAGTAGTGATATTAGAGTGACAATAAACTTATAAGTTTAATTTTTTTCTAATAAAACTAATAATTAGTTATCGAGATTGAATATTATGAATAAAAACAAAAACAAAAAGACAATATGATTGGTAATGATAATTTGGAATCCAGTGGTAAGAAGTAATTGGTTGAGATTCTTAAAGAATCCATATAAAACTCCTTCCATTAAGGTTCTTAAGTAGATCCTGTATATAGACTCATTAATTTATTGATTTATGATCGTTTTAAACGTTAATATTTAATAAATATTTAATTAATTTTATAATAAAAAATAAATATTTAATCACTCCAATTCACTACACGAATTATGTGAGGTTTTAAGTCCTAAAATAGTCTAAATTTTTATTTTTTTTTAACAAATACTTTCCGCGTAAAATATTACTGAGGATTCCACATAAAATATTTAGGAGGACTTTGACATTCACAAACTCAAAAAGATCATATTATTTTAGTGCTTTCTACCTCGAAAAATAACTTTATTATTTTCTTAAAATTTTGACCCTCGAAGAATACCTAAAAATATATTGCGAGGGTTTAAAATCTCTACCTATATTCCAATAGTTGAAAAGTCCTAAAAATTGCTCTAGGTATATCCATTTATTCTTGTATTAAGTTTGCACATAAAAAAATTACTAAATAAATCCCACAAAAAACCTTACATCATAAATTTTTTATAATAAATTAGTATTTTCATATTAAAAACATGGCGATTCTGCAGAAAAAACAATTATTAAAATTTAAGTCGTTTTGGTAATGGATGATCAAAAGCTAAACCACTAAAGCAAAGATTTTAAACCTAAAATAAACATGAATATTTAATAAAGAAAAAAATCTCAAAATTAAATAGCTTATTATATTAAAAATTTACTTATTATTATAGTTTAGCTCAATGTAAGGATTTTGAGTCTTTTTCTTAATGATTCAAAATTCAGCACCTATAGCATTGATTATTATTATATTATTATTATATTATATTATTATTATTATTAATTATTATTTATTATTATTATTCATTATTATTTATTATTATTATTATTATTATTATTATTTAATATTGAAAATATGTACATGACAATTAAAACTTTATTTAATTGTGTGATTTAACAATCATAAGTTATGTATATATTAAATCTCTTTTTTTTTCTTGTAGGTTTCCTCTATATGAAGTAATTATATTCGAGATGTGTCAGATCTTAAATGTACATATAAAATTTAAACCGAGTTTATCATATTGTAAATATCTA
>PGTU02006803.1:0-12361 GCA_002896215.2 Cicer echinospermum
AGCTTCGCAAATCTTCATCAATTTTAATTTCTGAAACTGCTCCATCTCTTTCTGTTTAGTCTCCCATGTTCTTAACATTTTATTTGTGGAGTCAACTTTCCGATCAACCATTGCCTTCAACATGACTCACATAAAATGAAAAGATTAAAATGTTATTTTAATCAATATATATGTCTTATAACAATTCTAGATATAAATATAAATCGTAGATGAGATAAAAATAAAAAATAAAATAATATTGAATAATAACAAAATTGTTGTTACATAAAATAATACAAAAAAATTTATATAGCAACCTAATTAATATTATATCTAATACACTTATATTTGCTCCTTCTAAATACTCAAACATACTTTTATTTCGATAAAACACGTACACAGAACCTAATCGCTAGAGTATTGAAATTTATTTAAAGGATTGAATCTTCTAACATATATTTTTAAATATACCTCTATTAAGGATTGAACTCCTGACCAAATAATTAAATAACCAAACTTTCTTCAACTTGTACCACACACCAACATACCAGTTTCGGCACAATTATTTTCCTTATTTTCCTCTGATGAGCACAAATCAACTCATTTGTTTAGGGTCAAAAGCCCTCACGAAGGGGTGGAAACAGCCACAAAGTAGACATTTGTGGCGGCCTTAGGCAGCCACAAATAAGGTGGTCACAAACCTTTGTGGCGGCCTTATAAGAGTATCATATATTCTTTGGAAAGGAATGAATGTTTTCTTTGATTCAAAGAGGTGTTTAAGACGATTTCCTACACCATTTTCATATTTGTCACCATTAACCATTGTGTACTCCCAGATGAATACAAGTATATTGAACCTGCAATATTTATATCTTAACACACCATTTCATTGGATATACATTTATGAAAAATAATAAAAATAGTTTTTAAATATTTTTATTACTTTTAGAAATTTAGGTCAAACAATACCTTTCAAAACATCTTAACCTAATATTTCACATCTTATCTTATACATATAAAAGATAATTTGATATGACATCTTAACCTAATATTTCACATCTTAACCCTCTCATGGATGTGTGATTTTGACACAACACTAAGATTTCATTATTTGGTCGCAGGAAATAACCACACAACATGAATGAAAATTCACATTTCTTAGATCTTGTGTCTTCGTGTTTCAACTTATTATTGGTTCTTTAATACACACCACTCCTTTCGCAACTCAATTCAAAAAATTGTTTTCTTCTATTTGAACTATGATCAGATTTTGTAATTACCACTAAAAATCCTAACATAGTTTCCTGATGACGAACTCAAGCAATCAAATCATCTCACATCTATATGTATTATCAGTAATGAAGTTAATCTCAACATCGATGTCAATCACCAATGGCTCTTCAATATTTAGTTTCAAATTAGATGTTTCCTCCTATTTCAAGTCAAGTATGAGCTTAGGTATTTCTTCAAGCTCAGGCTTTGGTTCAGCAACAGGCTCCAAGTTTTCAAATCGTGGTGCTGGAAAATTGTTTGAATTAGCTTCAAGCTCAGAACCATAACTAACTATAATATTTAACACAAATTAAAACTCAATCATGCAAAAAACAACAATTATGTATTGTATTAACACCTACCAGATGTGTGAATCCGATAGTGTTATATTTTTTTTAAAACACTATCGAATGTGTGATCCAATAGTGTTAATTTTTTAAGAAACAACTACCAGATCCTAGAATCTGAAACAATCCAGTAACATAACTGTCAAAAAATTTAACAACCAAATGACAATGAGAAAGCTTTTTAGAGTTGCATTGCCCTTTGCAATGAACAAGAATACAATTGATGATGCCAATGGATAGAAGAATGAGAATTTTGAACTCTAAAAATTGAAATGTGTGAAGAATTTAAGGTTAGGTATGAAGAAGAAGTGTTTGGCGAAAAGGCTGACTTGCTTTTGTATTTGTGGCATGCTTTTGTATTTGTGGCTTCTAATGCTGGAACCCGATAACTTAAATTACTGAATTCATGCACCCGAGAATTTACCGATTCGAAAGTTGAGATCATAAAATATAAATATACAAAAATTTGAGGAGCCTCTAAAGCAACGATGGAAGATAAGCAAATAGGATGTGGATCCGATGAGGCTCCCTTTTCCTATTCCTTTTGTTGTATAAGGATTTGGGTCTGATTGGTCTTTTGACTTGTTTCAATAAAAAGAGGTATATCTATTATAATTAATTAAAATATACTCTTATATTTTAACAAGCCACTCTTTCACCCTTCTTATTATTTTACACATTAACTTAAGCACATTTTTTTTTTTGTTTTAACACATATTTTACTATTATTATTTTTGGCATATAATATTTTGTGGAACTATTCATGTTTCATGAGTTACAAATTACAATACAATAAATATTAGTTTATTCGAACCACTCAATTTTCCTCCATCATTATTGGTAACGGTTAATTCATATCGTTTTAAAATCTCAATTAATATATTGTGGTCTTTTAAAAGTTTTCTCAAAACTACAATTAAGGGAAGTTAATTAATATATGGCATGTTTATTTTATTCTAGAAATAGGAAGACAACAACATATATGATTAGGTCCTCTGCAACTCTTCGTATGCCTCATTACATACTTTCACACTTTTTTCTTTTAGATAAGCAAAAATTGTGAATAACTTCATATATTTTTTTGTTTACATCTTTGAGTTTTAAATTTATTTATATATATTATTGATATATTTGTGATCAATTGTTGTGTTGACATTTGTCTAAATACATCACTTTTTCTTTCAAAATGTGCTTATTTTTCATTACATAGTATATTATGTGGTAATAATATATACATTGAAATTTGAAACAGTTTCTAACACTATACACATCTCTTAAATTTCAATGATAATAAATGAATAAGTTATACTATATTATATGATGACAACTTACAATATCTTTTTCCACACCTCATCCTTTTAGACATTATCGAGTCAAATAGTTTAAACCACTCAACTCTTTAAGATTTAGATGGAAATAAGAAATAATTCATGTCTATGAGAACCTATCTCACATTTTAGTTTCTACAATCATTTAATTTCTTCAAATTGAAGTATTACATATATCATCAGGAATAAATAAATAAAAAATCTTTTAATAAAAAAATAGCTATTTTTAGTGAGATCTATAAAATAAATAAATATATTTCATGTCACTTATTAAGATAACTAAAATTAATATCAAACCAGATAGAGAGATATATCATTTAGAATTAGACCAAAATTCGTTACTTGAATTATAAATCTTTAAATTCAATTTATATTATTCACACGTCCTTTTCTTTTTTATTCTCATTATACTCTTGTTGATATGGACTATAAAAAATTTGTATGTTTATCTGAAATATTGAATGTTTTTATGTATGATTATATATTAAAATATATTTTTAATTTATTTTAAATAAGTAAATTATTTTTTATTTGGTACAATATAGTAAAATTGGTTCAGTACTAGAAAAAAAGTTATCTCAAGTAATATTTTTTAAGTATTGTTTGCATTATATAAAATATGTTTCGACACATTAAAATGTAAATAGACAACATTGACGCATCAAACCTATCCGATATATTTTTCTAAAAGACAAAATCGTGAAATATTAAGTTATTATCAAATTATATGTATAATATTGTAAATATATTTAAAAAAATTATTATATTTATTCGTAACAACGTGTGGATTTTATCTAATTTAAATAAATAAAAATATGCATGGAATAAGTCACGAGGATTGTAATAGGTACATGAGTCAATTTAATTTTTGTGTTTTTGAGCAGGACTCAACATGAAATATATACTACGTCTTAAACATAATTCATTGTTTTGTCCACCACGTGACTTACTTTTCTAATGATCTTGATTTTTCATACAGTTCATTGCATTTTTTCCAAGCAAATGATTTGCTCATTTTTTAACAAGAAATATCTATCTTATTACATGTTTCATTTGTTTGAGAAAACACCTTATAACTCTGAAGTAGAATATATTATTATTATTATATATTATTATTATTATTATTAATTTATTATTCTTTTATTAAGTAGAATATATATTGCTTTAATCACAAAATTTCAATTTATTTTTAAACAAGATCTCTATGGTATTTTTCTTAAGGAAAAAAGTAGTGGACAACTTATTTCCCTGAAGTATAGAAATTAATGATACTTAACGGGGCATTCATCGTACATGGAAAAGTATTGTTTCATTGTCGAATCTTATCTCTATGTTGTGTAAATATATAGACAGCATCCAACAATGTCGTGGTACCTTCGTCTAAAATATATTGGTTTTACCCTTCACCTTCTTTATTATAAGATTCATTTTTTAGAACTCTTTTTTTTCGCTTAATATAAAGTTATTTTTCAAAATTCATATACATTATAATTTCTTCATAAAAATAACCTATTTAATTTACAATGGAGAAACAAATTTGTTTTTGTGTTGTAATATCATATGTAAGGGTAATTATATTTATTATAAATTTATTGCTACAACTAACTACTTTTCTTAATACTGTAGTTAATGTGAGTCTTGTAATAAAAGAGTATATTGTAAATGTAACATAATACAAATAATAAAAGAAAGTATGATAAGATAATTTTCTGGCGGACGGATCCAAGAATGGTAACTTCACCTTAGGCTTCTTCAGCCCTGAAAATTCTAGCAATCGCCAATGTCGGAATTTGGTGGCAGCCACAATTCACAGTCTTATGGGTTCTCACAGAAAAACACCACAGAATGATTCTTCTGGTGTTGTTACAATATCTGATGATGGCAATGATCTTGTGATACTGAATGGAAAAGAAATAAGTGATTTGGTCATCATCCAATGCGCCGAGCATCGCAACCAAGTCAAGTTTCCAAACTTTTAGATTCAGGGACCTTGTATACTTGAAGACACAACAGTAGAACTATATGGGGAGTTTCAGCATCCTTCAAATACAACAGTTACAGGCATGAACTTACTACCACAAAGAAACAGGTTTGGTAGCTTAAGTATTTAATTAAAAAATTATGGCAGTATAATCAAGTTATTAGGAATTATTAATAAATAAGTCATTATTATTATGCACTAATATTTAGTTATGAATGAACCATGAATGGGTCTTGGTCATTCTATATATTGTTTAATCGTTACTACATAGACGGTACACTGGAAAAGATGGCAATGAGGGGTTTCTCATTTCTTCAACTGTCGGTTCTCATTGAAATGTATGAAGTCTTATACATTTTAACTTAAATATGTCATGATTGTATCTAATTACAGGTGAGAAAGTAAACTTACTCATGGAAGCTCTTCTAATCCATCCATTGGAAGCTTCTCTTTAAGTGTTGAACGACTTAGGTGTTCAATTGAGAACAAAACTCGACATATTGGCGCACCGGTCCAAGGGATGGTAAGATCTTTCGGGCTCTATATACGAAAACTCATGACCTCAATGATATTCATGTTTGGAGATGACAGTGCCTTCTTTGAAACAACAAAGGATACAATTGGTCTCATAATCTATAATTCAGAACTTCAGAAGGAAACTGTGAAGAGAAATGGTGGGATAAAAGAAGAAAGAAATGGAATGTAACATGGAATAGTCATCAGAATGGAATGTGATGTTTATGGTGTATGTGAACTTTGTGCTAGCTGTAAATTCACAAAGCTCACCAATATGTAGCTGTTTGCAAGGGTTTGAGCCAAGGAACAAAGAGAAAATGGGAATAGACAAAATTGGATTGGAGGGTGTGTTAGGAGGAAACCTTTGCAAAAGTGTAAAAAGAGAGCATTCATAACAAAAGTACAGAGAGTAAAGCTGATGATTTTTGAAACACAGATCGTTCAAAGTTCCTGATTTTGCAGATAGGGTTCCTTCTCTCTCACTTCAGTCACCAGACACATGCAGAAGCCAAATGTTTTTGGGATTGCTCTTGTGTTGCAATATTCATAGATGCTGACATTGGTTGTATGTCTTGGACTGGGAATCTAGTTGACATACAACAATTCTCAAATGGAGGACTTGACTTGTATGTCCGTGTAGCCTACACAGAAATTGGTAAACATTTTATGCTGGTTACTATTTGTGCAACAAATTGAATACATACACTTCTGAGTTTACCCTTTTCTCACGGTTCATTGGGTGCAGATAAAGAGGGAAACAAGCCGGTCATCATTATTATAACAGTGATAACAGGAACTGTCTTAGTTCTTGCTTGTGCATATATCATGTGGAGAAGAATATCTAACCACCACGGTAATATATCATATACTCTGAAGAGTTTTCTACATATTAGTACTGTCGATACAAATCATACAAAGACATGTTCAGAATTTTCTATAAAATTAAATTATTTCTGCTAACTAGTTTCTGTTTTCTTTAACTGAACAATTTCAAATCAGTCCATTTTTTTTATTGTTTGACGCTTCTTCCTCCTGCTAATTTGTGGCTTTCAAATAATTCAGGAAGAAACCAATTTGACAACCAATTGGAGAACTGTCACAAGTTAAACTCCAAGAGCTATTACTATTTAATTTTGTAAAGCTGCAACTGCGTACCAACAACTCCAATTCATCGCACAAACTTGGGCAGGGTGTTTCGGACCAGTATACAAGATATAATTAAATGAGTTGTAGAAAATATTCTAATATATTTCAAAGTTGTAAAAAGAGTACATGCAACAATTTGTTTTAATTTCTCTCTAGGGAGCACTGCCTAATGGTCAGGAAATTGCGGTTAAAAAGACTTTCTACCAGCATCTGGACAAAGTCTAAAGAATTCATGATTGATATGTATTTCAAGCTTTCACACCGCAATCTTTGTAAGACTTCTCGGTTGGTGTGTTGAAGGAGAGGAAAGATGTTGAATATGTTAGTTACATGCCAAATAAAAGTTTGGATTGCATTCTCTTTGTAGTCTTTTACACTTACCATTGTTTCATACCCAATTCAAGCTTTGAGGTTAAAGCGCTATCATCATATATGGAAATGTTGTAACGATGAACAATAGTTTCACAGCCAATGAACACACTTATCTTGTATTAGTATAGATTCAAAATAACAAAATTTCAATTTTTCATTTATAGATTCATCGGAACAGTACATCCTTGATTGGAGTAAACGCTTTAGCATAATAGAGGGAATAGCTCGGGGATTGCTTTATCTTCACAGAGATTTCTATACAAGAGATTTAAAGCAAGTAATATCTTGCTAGATAATGAAGCTTAATTCCAAAATATCAGACTTGTAAGTGGCAGATTCTTTGGAGGTTGTGAAGATCAAGAAAATACTAGAAGAGTCGTCGGAACTTAGTAGAGTACACACTACACCTTCTTTAGTTCAAGGTTAAGTAGTGTACTTTGATATTAAATAAAATTGTCTGCATTTCAATGCAGTGACTATATGTTCTCCCAGAATACGCATGCAGGGCTGTTTTCTGACAAATCTGATGTTTTTAGCTTCAGAGTTTTGCTTCTTGAGATTGTTAGTGGAAGACGAAATTCAAGCTTCTATGACTGCGAGGATTCTTTGACCCTTTTAGGATTTGTAAGTATCTTAAATTATCTTATCTAACTAACCCAATCTTGGATGTTCTTCAGCTTTCTCAAATGTTTGATATTTGGCTTGTCAATTTAGGCTTGGATACAATGGACAGAAGACAATATTTCATCTCTTATAGATCCAAGAATATATGATCCTATTCATCATGAATGTATCTTTAGGTCCATACACATAGGGCTTCTGTGTGTACAAGAATTTTCCATAGACAGACCCATTATGTCTGCTGTAATTTCTATGCTTAATAGTGAGATTGTAGACCTTCCTCCACCAAAGAAACCTGCATTCATCCTGAGGCAGAATATGATGAGCACAGTGTCGTCTGAAGAAAGCAATGATGGCTTGTACTCTATCAACTTAGCCAATATTTCAGATATCCATGGCAGATAGCTAAACAAAAACACTATTTTGTGTTTGGAGAGAATGAGAATTATGTAGTCTAGGAAAGGTTGCTGGAACTTGGAAAATTATTAGTATTAGCCCGTTTCTTGTCAAATAGTAATAATATACGGTGTTCGAGTATTGAAAGTTTTCTATGGAGATGATTTGTGAGCTCAGAAAACTATAAAGTTGTTTATATATCTTGCATTTGCCCATCCACCGTAATATCATCTATGAATATTAATATTACCTGTTGTTAATTCTTACCACATAGCATTCCGTTTTGTTATTTGTTTTTAAAGAGTTGGTCGTTTAAAACTTTTCTATAGATGTACAACTAAATCATTAATTCATTGAAGTCCATCATATAACCACATGCATCTTAAAGTATGGGACATTACATTTTAACTATACTGAAGCATAAATTATGACCATGACGCTAAACTTCTCTCTATTGAAGTCCTAAATTGTGTTATTGTTCTTTTCCTTCAAAAAATTATTATTCTATTTAGCAAATTCGTACAGTAATGAATTTGGCACATCAAGAAATAAGTGGATGTAATGTTAATGTGTACCATAGATATTTTGGAATTAAAATATTTTAAATGTTGATTCATTTTTAAAAATTCTTAATTTTATAATTTGGTCTTCTTTTTTCTTGTTAAACTTTTTGGAGATATAATTCTTTAACCAACATTGTATTTTGTCAAATTTCAATTTGAATTTTAAAACATAAATATGGGATAATAGAAACTAAACTAAATAAGATGAGGTTATATATGCTACAACCCTCTTGTCATTTTAATTTCTTCCGGTTTTCACCACGTGTTTCCTCAAGAGATAATTTGTTTGAGCATTGTCGAACTCTAAGGATAAGTTCAGATGGAGGGTTTGGGAAAGAAAGGGGTGAGAGGACTTTTTTTTTTTTTTTTTAAAATTACAAGGAAGCTATATAATAGTCTAAAGATAAATTAAGTGTAATTAAGCCATGTTATATGACAATTTAAGAGGACTTATTTTCTTTTTTCAAATTAAAGAAGCTATATAATGTTTCTAAAGATAAATTAAGTGTAATTAAGATGCTATATGACCATTTATCATGTAATTCTTTTGATTATTGTAAGATTTCAAATATATACCAAGGTATGGACATAACCCCAAAGGCCTACTCCCAAACATATCCTAAATGTGGACACATCTTCTATCCAGGATTTGAACTACATGAACAAAACACAGCAAATAGAGATAATAATTTGTATTATGTCAATTTCTTCATTAGTTCACTAATTGTCCTTAACAAATTGATTTTTCTATAAACTAATTGCATATATACTCTAATTAATTTTGACTAAGATGAAACTAAGAACTAAGAATTAATTCAAAGCTTCGATTGCCAATCACTTGTACTACTATAATGTGTAGGTCTCAAACAGAATACATATTTCTTAGGAATATCGTTGAAGAAGTCTCTAATAAGATTGATCGCACTCCTTTACATGTTGCTGATAACCCGAGTTGCACTAGAATCCGCAGTGCTAGAAGTGGCATCTCTACTAGGAGGATGTGACTGGTTTGGCTCTGGCAGCAAAGTTATAATCACTACAAGAGATAATCATTTGTTATCCACTCACAGGATTGTGAAGTCATTTGAGGTAAAACAGCTAAAACATGAAAAGGCTCTCGAATTGTTTAGTTGCCATGCCTTCAAAAACAAAAAAATGGATCAAGATTATGTTAATGTTGTCAACCATGCAGTATTATTGTCATGGTCTTCCATTGGCTTTGGAGGTGATAGGTTCTCACTTGTTTGGCAAAAGTTTGGATGTATGGAAATCAGCATTAGATAAATATGAAAAAAGTTATACAAAAAGATATACACAACATACTTAAAGTTAGCTATGATGATTTGGAAGTAGATGAGAAGGGCATTTTTCTTGACATGGCTTGTTTCTTCAATTCTTACGAAAAGAGCTATGTTAAAGAAATACTAACATGGTTTTCATGCGAAAGTGGCCTTCAAGTGATGACTAACAATCTCTCCATAAAATTGATGGCAATGGTTGTGGAGAATGCATGACTTAATTCAAGACATGTAGGCGAATGGGAATAGGCCCTAGGCCGTCCGACAGGGGCCTAATGGCCTGCCTGCCCTGGCATTGTTTAATAAAAAGGTCAGGCTCAGGCTGTTTTTAAAGCCTTTTATGTAAATAGGTAAGGCTCAGGCTTGTAAAAAGCTTTAGGCCTGACAGGCAATTAAAATGGTTTGATATGTATTACAATTCTCTATTTGATTTCTTCTTTGGTGAATTCTTCATTGCACTTGATGACAAAAAACATTTATTTATAAATATATTTCAAATTGAAAATCGGATATTATTTATTTGTTACTTTAATTTTTGGAATGGAATGGAGTGGAAAATCTTTTAGGCAGATGAAGAACTTAAAAATCTTTATAATTAGAAGTGCAAGATTTTCAAAAGGCCCTCAAATTCTACTAAATAGTTTGAAAGTGCTTGACTGGAGTGGATATCCATCATCCTCTTTACCATATGATTTCAATCCCAAAAATCTTGTGATACTTAACCTTCCTGAAAGCTGCCTTAAATCATTCAAATCACCTAAGGTGTGTATTCTTTTCAAATATATAAATATAAATACTATCTTTAACATGTTTTTTGACATTAAACTAACATGTATTTCTGGTCGAGATTAACCTAATAATTTTAGGCATCTATTTTTGTTGTGTAGGCATTTGAAACATTGAGCTTTCTGAATTTTGAAGACTGCAAGTTCTTAACAGAATTACCTAGTTTATCTAGAGTACCAAATTTGGGGGCACTATGTCTTGACAACTGTACTAATTTAATTATAATCCATGATTCAGTTGGATTTCTTGATAAACTTGTTTTATTAAATGCTCAAGGATGCACTCAACTAGAAATTTGGGTACACAACATCAACTTGTCCTCTCTAGAGACTTTGGATATGAGGGGTTGCTTGCGTCTTGAGAGCTTACCTGAAGTATTGGGAAGAATGGAGAAGTTAAGAGATGTTTATTTAGATCAGACTGCACTAGATAAGTTACCTTTTTCAATAGGTAATCTTGTTGGGCTCCAACAACTATTCATGAGGGAATGCCAATGGATGATTCAGTTACCAAGTAGTATCCATTTATTGCCCAAACTTGAGATAATAACTGCTGAAGGTTGTCGAGGGTTTCGATTATTTGACAATAATAATCATAAAGAAAAAGTTGGTTCACAATCACTAGTGATTCCAGCAGTCATGCGTATTTATGATGAAGGCATGAAGAGCTTACTTGATGTGTGTTTTCTTAACATGTGTCCTAATAACGTCATAGAAGTATGCAGTCCTTCGTTTGCTAATGGAAATATTAGATTAGTGTTTTTGGAAGGGACTAAACAAGGGGATGTAAATTGGTACCAGCTGGAAATCAAGGAATCATCTATGTATTTTTGGTTCCGAAAGAAATTCCCACGGATATCTCTATGTTGGGCAGGACAACCTCAAATTAATAAAGACAATATGATGTTGGATTTCAAGTTCAGCGTACTCATCAATGGCACTAAGCAACTCACTTCTTCATGTAACTACATATTTTCTGCAAAAAAGATGATGCAGCAAGTACTTTTCTGTGATTTAGAATGGAAAGTGGAAAAGCCATTTTCAGAGCATGAATGGTATAAGGCAGAGATTTTATGTGAGTTGAAATACCACATGCCATGTGGCTTGGAAAGGGTACTGGATATCAACGACAGGAGGACCATAATACGAAGTTGGTCCTTCATTCGTTTCGGTGTAGAAAACAAGGAGGATGTCATATTTCCGCCTAGGTTTCAGAGTTGATGAGTTACAGAGAAGAAAAGAAACATTGAACGTAGTCAATGGTTCCAACAAACACTGATGTGTTGGGAGTCTCAATCACAATGTTAGATAAAATTGAAGTTAGTTGTAGGTAGTTATAAGTCGATTACTATTGACTACTAGTTAAGATTTATTAGTTTGGTTATATATAAAGTGTATCACATATTCATTGTAGTCAACTTTTCTCATTGAATCAATTCCAAATAGAACGCTCATGACTTAGCTGTTTTTGTGTTTTCAAATACAACATTCTCTCAAAAAACCCTGTAATAAATAGTTGATCTTGAAAAAACTGACCTACCCAAATGATTTTCTGTTTTTGTGTTTTCAAATTTAATCAACTGGTTTTTTTTCTCTTTCTTTTGCGTCTTTTCAACTTTGTCTTAATTAATCAACAAAGCCGCACAAGTCATTCTAAAAAATGACTTGTGATTTTAAGTTTTTCATTGTACCAAAGGATATCTTGTAGCTAGCAATATTGTGAAGACAACTTTTTTTGTTATGTTCTTCGTAAATGA
>PGTU02006812.1:0-10583 GCA_002896215.2 Cicer echinospermum
AAGCATTAGCATAATGCCCCTCTTCCCCACAACGGAAACATCGGACCACTCGTCCCAGTTGTCTCCCGAAATTCTGGTTCCCCGGGCGATTCTGCCCACCGTTGTTAGTTCGTGGTCGATCATAGGGTTTAGCAACTTGTTTCCCCTTGTTGTTCTGGTAATTCACCCGACTAGGCCCTCCTGTACCAAAATTCCCTCCTCGGCTAGCCCTCTTATTCTTCATATCTTCGACTTCCCTACACTTTTCCACAAGGGCTTGGAAACATTGAATTCCCAAGGAAACGAGTCTTGGATCTCATACTTCAGTCCGTCTTGGAAACGATGACACATGAATGTGTTCATCAATTTCTTCACGGAAGTAATCTGAAATGCATCGATAGCGATTCAAATTTCGCAGCATACTCGCCCACCAGTCATGCTCCCTGGGTAAGAAGTTTTAGAAAGTCTCAGCCCAATTTATCCTCGTACTCATCCGGCAAGTATTGTCTAAAAATCTCCTTTTAAATGATTCCCAGTTCACCTCCTCGTGGGCGGCTCCCATCAATAACCTTGCACTCCTCCACCAGTACTCAGCATCCCCCAACAGCATGTAAGTGGCATAGCTGACTTTCACTCCCGCCTGACAATTTATCATTTCAAAGATCTTCTCCACTTCTTGGATCCATTGATCCGCCTTCTCTGAATTCTCATCCCCCTTAAACTTAGGAGGATTGTAACGACGGAAGTCTTCTAACCCTCTTGACTCTGCAGCACGGATCTCTCTTCCCCTCTTTTCAAGATCCCGTTGAGTCTTGGCGGCAGTCTGTGCAGCCACAGAAGCAGCCATGTTATTCATAGCCTCCGCCATTTGGTCATTCCTATTTGCGTTGGCTCTCGGAGCGTCATTCCTTCTTGGCGGCATGGTTTCCTATAAAACCATTATCAAGTAGAGTCTTAACACTACTTCAAATAATTCCAAACTAACGTCCGACCATAACAACACATAATAAATATATTGGACTTGACAACTCACAGTCCACCTAAACCGACACATGCATCAGATAGACAACTTCCCAACTTATAGGTCAACCCTACAATCTATAACCAAGGTTCCACAGCCCCCAAAGAAAACTAAACCTAAGCTCTGATACCAGCACATGTAAACACCCCGTTTTTCAAAAGCGGAGCGTATATTTTTCTTTAACAAGTAATTACAACTTAAACAGAACAATAGATAAAAGCATGCCTTGGATAAATAACTGAGTCATTAAAATTTACAAGCAGCGGAAAAGTTTCTCAATTAAAATCCAAAACATTTACATAACCATAAATGGTACATGCAACCCGAGTTCACATAACAAGTCGAACTGACCAGCATGATAGTATAAATACAGTTTTCGCCAAACTAAATACTCCAATCCAAACAGAAGAATTAACATCATCCTAATCTGATATCCTACCAAAAGCTATTCACACCGCTGAGTATCTCCACGCGCCCGTGAGATCCTCCTACGTGACTGCAGTCAAACGTTCCCAGCTCCCATTCCCGTCCGTAGGGTACGAACCGGTAAGACCGTCCTGCCTCTCATCTGTTGTGAGGGCAAAGCCAGATTTCCACAATAAATTGTAAAGGCGTCACCAACCAGAAAATAACAGTTAACAACATAGCAATTAAGTTTTTAAATGCTCAAAACAACTTTTCAACTAAGCATGCACCTTAACAGGATTTCCATATGCTAAAAGTTCAATTAATGCTTGCCAATTAACAATGAACTCAAAATGAAGTTCCCAACCAATCAAGTAATACATAACTGACCCAAGCATTGATAAATCATTGAGCAATCGATCATATCTAACTCAAAATGATGGATTTGCTGAGCCAATCGATGCCAAATCGATTGGTAGTTCTGCTGGTTTTTGCATGACCAAATCGATTTCTAAGTCTATTTTGTCAGTTCTGAGTCCCGTGTTGGCCAAATCGATTCCAAATCGATTTCGGCAGTTTTGCTGAGTCTGCCCTCTCTGCAATCGATTGCTAAATCGATTTCTTAAAGGTTTTGAAAGAGTATATTGTATACCATCGATTTGGCAACTCGATTAGTTAACAATGGTGAACTTCCTGCCAACTCTCCAATCGATTGGGGAAATCGATTTCCCTGATCGTCTTTTCCAAAAAATCATGCATTAACTCAAGTCATTTCTAATCAAGTTCACAACCTAACATTTAGCAATTCCTACGCGATTACACGACAATTGGGATCTCGAAACCAATTATACTTACACACAACAATAACACATAACACTTAGAGCATTTCAACGCATATTACCACGGCATTGGGATCTCGATAACCATCTATACTTACACAAACAATCCAACACTAACACTTAGCTTTCAACGCAATTACCACAACGACTCAAATTCAAACACTTAATCCATAAAACTAAATCAACCACGACTCGGTGCCAAGCACCTAATGCATATGCGTATATGCCAAAATGCCATGGACTCGCGAATTCCAAACCAAAACCCTCCTCGAAGGCCCGTTAAATGCAAATTGTACGCGCTCTATCGCAGGCCAAGAAGTACCAATTACCAAGGTGCCACCTATCACGGGGTCTGCCCACGATTATAAAAAGCGTAAACCGATAAACGTACGCCCAGTATCACGCGTGCCCGTATCATTTACCAGGTTGCCACCTATCACGGTCCTGCACGTTCTTACTAACAAATAACGTAAATTTGCCTAAATGTAGCCGCCCTACTCACAGGGCCAAAAGTACTAGTTACCAAGGGTCCACCGTATCACGGGTCTGCCACAATTACAAACAAATCGAAAAACCATAAACGTACTGCCTATCACGCGGCCGCTACCTTTTAATCGAAGTCCACCTATCACGGGTCTGCCACGGTTTTCAAAAATTGCTAAATCATAAACTGAGCGCCTATCACAGGCCGAACAGCTACTATTTATCACACGGTGCCACCTATCACGGTCTGCACACAATTTCAAACAACGTAAATCGATGTAAATGGACAATATACCGACTTCATTCACAACAAGACGTTAAGCAAATGCAGATATTAAAAAGCGTAAAACATAAACGTACTTCCTATCATGGGCCCGTATCGTTTACCGAGGTGCCACCTATCACGGTCTGCACGGCTTACTAAAAATAACGTAATTTGTAAATGTACCGCCTATCACAGGCCAAAGTACTATTTACCAAGGTGCCACCTATCACGGGTCTGCACAATTTACAAAAAAGCGAAAACCATAAACGTACTGCCTATCACGGGCCCGTACCGTTTATCGAGGTCCACCTATCACGGGTCTGCACGGTTTTCAAAACGACATAAATAAATAAGTCATTAAGAGATTCCCCATTCTTAATACTGATTTATCTTAATGATTTTCAAAACAAAACGTTAAGCAAACAGACATATCAAGAGATTCCCCATTCTTAATATACTTTTGACTTAAACGATTTTCACACAAAATATTCAGTAAACGAGTCATTAAGAGATTCCCCATTCTTAACACTCATTTACCGGAACGATTTTCAAAAACGATCGTTAAGTAACCGGACATTAAGAGATTCCCATTCTCAACGCACCAGTTAACTTAAACCTTTTCCTCAAATGCACATTAAGTAAAAACCGAGGTATTAAAAGATTCCTCATTTTTAATACTCGTTTAACTCTAATGGTTTTCAAATTCCACGGAAACAACTCAAACATACTCTCACATTCAAACCATAATTCACAACTACCACACCAATTAACAAACATCAAGTATGGACACGCCAAATACAACGAACACAAATCACAAAGCAAACATAACACCAGATACATCAAATTTCATTTACTCATAATCGTACACGATGACTTCAAATTCATTTACCACGTAACATTCATCATTATAAACAAAACCTAACTCTAAGGTTTTACCCATAACGCACTAGTTTCGTTTTTCCCCAAATCGATATCATTTAACCCTAACAAATTCCTTCCCACACAACCACAGATAAGTCCCTAATGCAAACTAGAAGTTTGGAAGGAGCCCTTACGCCTCAATGGTTAGCTTTTAACGTGCCGTTCCCGGTTACCGCGAGTAATTCCGGTAAAAATCTCCGGCTCGCAACGCCGCCCTTGCCAAATTAGTTCACTAGCACCGTAGCGTGTCTTCGGGTGGTGAGCAACTTTCCCCTTCTATCTCTTCGAGAAATGAGTTTTGGATCTTATAAGAAACGGAGGGGTTTGTGTCTGCGATCCAAAAACCGTTTTTCTCGTTTTCGGATCAAAGAGGAAGAGTGGAGTTGCGGCAAAACCTTGATCTAACTCTCGCGCCCAACCTTGGCCGTTACTATTTTGAAGAAAAGCAGAAACGCGACGAAAAAATGAAAATGGAAGAAAAGTGCAGAGAAATTCGCCTCCCGGAGAGGAAGAAGACGATGGATTTTCAATTTTCCTTCCTTTCTTTTTCTTCCTTTCTTTTCCTTCTTCCTTTTCCATCCTTTCTTTATACTATTTTCTTTCCTCTTTCCTTCCCTCTTAGTTTTCCTTTCTTTTCCCTCCAACAAACTATATTAGATATATAAATATAACTTAACAATATCTCAAATCTAGATATTGTTTAATTTACCCGTTCACCGAAACGCAATTAAATTCTCCGTAAAGGATTCAACGCAGTTTAATTCAATTATTATCGCAACGAGATTTTATTGGCATCAAATATCTTTTGTTATAAAGACTCCGAAAAATAGTATTATTTGGCTTAAAGCCTCCGTAGCAATCCAAATACACCAAAAATACAAATGGTACTTTAAATTACGGGTCTTCAACAACGTACACTTACTTCTGCTCAACGCTCAGCCACTACATTGGCCCTTCCCAGGTTGGTACAGTGCAGTGTTGAACGAAAATCCTTGAGAGTTCCATCCACCGTCTCTGGCGCATAGTTCAACTCCTTCTTATCAAACAAGATATATTCCAGCTTTTCACGGTCACGGAACACAGTGACGTGCACCCATATAAATAGTGCCTCACAGCATTCTTCAATGCGATGACAATGCGCAAGGCTCATATTCATGGGTAGGAATAGTTCTCTCATGATCTTTCAATTGTCTTGAGCATAAGCCATCTAGCATTTCTTGTGTTGCATCATAAACATCCCAACCCTTGGTGTGACGCATCACAGTAAACTTCATAGGGTTCTTCTGATTCGGTAATACCACACAGGTGAGGTCGTCAGTTTTCTCTTTAGTAACTGAAGTTTTCTTCACACACTTCTCCGTCCATGCGAACGGTTGATCTTTTCTGGTAAGTTGTGTCAGTGGAGCCACAATCTTTAGCAAAACACTTCGATAAACCTCCTGTAGTACCCTGCCAGTCCTACAAAACTCCGTATGTCAGTGACAGTCTGAGGTTGTTTCTAAGCCAGAACCGCCTCAATCTTAGCCGGATCTACAGCGATTCCTTCCTTGGTTATCACATGTCCCAAGAAATTCACTTTCTCTAGCCAAAATTCACACTTCGACAGATTGGCATACAATCGCCGTCTCGCAGAAAATCTCAAGAACTTGTCGTAAATGTTCTCCATGCTCTTCTTTCAGTCCTCGAATAAATCAATATAATCATTCAATGAACACACAACGAATTTAACAAGGAATGAATTAAAGATTCTGTTCATGTAGTCCATGAAAATTGCTGGTGTGCATTGGTAACTCCAAACGGCATAACCAGGTATTCATAATGTCCATAACGGGTTTCTGAAAGCTGTTTTGAATGTCTCCTTCCCTTACTCAATCTGATGGTAACCCGACTCAAGTCAATCTTCAAAAATATCGCGGGCCCTCTCTAATTGATCCATCAGCATCATCGATTCGTGGCAAAGGATAACGATTCTTAATGTTTGCCTATTAAGCTGTCTATAATCCACACATAGGCGCGAGCTTATCGTCCCTTCTTCTTAACTAGCAAAAACTGGAGCTCCCCATGGTGATCCACTTTTGGTCTGATGAATTTCTTCTCCAACAAGTCTTCAATTTGGCTTTTGAGCTCATTTAATTCCAATGGGCGACATTCGATAAGGTGCCATTGAAGGTAGGTCTCGTTCCTGGGGTGCAAATCAATGAAGAATTCCACTTCTCTTACCGGTGGCAATCCTGGGATTTCCGTCGGACAACACATCCCGGTACTCATTTACAAGCATCACATCCTCTATGTTCACATTTATCTTTGCCTCACATTAAGCCAGCGACAAAAACTCAATGAGTCCCTTCACTTAGCGACACTCGGAGTTTGTTAGCAGCTAAATACTTAACAATTCCTGGTTCGGGAAAAGACACCAATTTATGAGCACAATCCAAGATTACATAATGGTAAGACATCCAATCCATACCGAGGATGACCTCAAGTGATTGTAGCGGTAAACAAATTAAATTAACCAAGAAATCATATTCTGAATAGTCATTTGACAATGTAAACATGCAGAATTTACTGTCAAAGTTTTAGCAGGTGTGGAGAACAACCAAATCAAAAGGTAGAGCAGACACAGATAACTTCAAGCGTTTTCACGCAATCCATAGACAATGAAGGAATGGGTTTGCCCCGAATCAAAGAGTGGCAGTTAGAGTGTTACCTGCAATCTCACAGTCACGTTGAATCAGATTACCAGATGGATTCCCCTCTTCAGCACTCACACAATAAATGCGTCCTCTAGCAGTAGGACGGTTAGCTCTAGCTACATTCACAACTGTTCCACCTTTGGAGCTGTGAATCTTCGCCATGTGTCTGGCTCTCTGACAAGTGTAGCAGGTGAGAGTGTTAGGGGTACAAGCATAGCATAATGTCCCTCTTCCCCACAACGGAAACATCGGACTACTCGTCCCAGTTGTCTTCCGAAATTCTGGTTCCCTGGGCGATCTGCCACACCGTTGTTAGTTCGTGGTCGATATAGGGGTTTAGCAACTTGTTTCCCCTTGTTGTTCTGGTAATTCACCCAACTAGGCCCTCTGTACAGAAAATTCCTCCTCGGCTAGCTCTCTTATTCTTCATGATCCCTCGACACTTCACCTACACTTGTCCACAAGGGTCTGGAAACATTTAATTCCCAAGGTAAGACGGAGTCTTGAATCTCATAACTCTCAAGCCGTCATTGAACGATGACACATGAATGGTTCATGATTATCTTCCGGAAGACGCTGAAATGTCTCGCTGTGATTCAAGACTTAGCAGCAGTTTCGCCACAGTCTATGCTCCCTGGTGAGTTTCAGAGAAGTCGTCACCCAGTTTAGTCCTGGTACTCATCTGGAAGCATTTGGTCTATAAATCTCCTTTAAATACTTCCCAGTTCACCTCCCTGTGGGCTGCTCCATCAATAACCTTGCACTCCTCGTACCAGTACTCAGATACCTCTCCAACAGATTATAGTGGCATAGCTGACCCTTCACCCGCTGACAATTTATCATTTCAAAGATCTTCTCCACTTCTTGGATCCATTGATCCGCCTTCTCTGAATTCTCATCCCCCTTAAATTTAGGAGGATTGTAACGACGGAAGTCTTCTAACCCCCTTGACTTTGCAGCACGGATCTCTCTTCCCCTCTTTTCAAGATCCCGTTGAGTCTTGGCAGCAGTCTGTGTAGCAACAGAAGCAGCCATGTTATTCATAGCCTCCGCCATTTGATAATTCCTATTAGCGTTGGCTCTCGGAGCGTCATTCCTTCTTGGCGGCATGGTTTCCTATCAAACCATCATCAAGTAGAGTCTTAACACTACTTCAAACAACTCCAAACTAACGTCCGACTATAACAACACATAATAATTATATTGGACTTGACAACTCAAGTCACCTAAACCGACACATGATCAGATGACAACTCCCAACTTATAGGTCGACTTACAATCTATAACCAAGGTTCCACAGCTCCCAAAGAAAACTAAACCAATGCTCTGATACCACAATGTAACACCCCGTTTTTCAAAGCGAGGGTATTTTTTTTTTTCAAAAGAAATTAAAATAAAACAGAGAAATAAATAAAGAAATGCCTCTGGATAAATAACTGAGTCATTAAAATTTACAAGCAGCGGAAAGGTTTCTCCAATTATAAATCCAAAACATTTACATAACCATAAATGGTACATGGAACCCATTCACATAAGAAGTCGAACTGACAATGATAGTATAAATACAGTTTTCCCAAACTAAAAATACTCCAATCCAAACAGAAGGACACCTAGTCCCTATACATCATCCTAATCTGATCATCCTACCAAAAAGCTATACACCCTGAGTATCTCCACGCGCCCCGTGAGATCCTCCTAACGTGACTGCAGTCAAACGTTCCCATCTCCATTCCCGTCCGTAGGGTACGAACCGGTAAGACCGTCCTGACTCTCATCTGAGGGCAAAGCCCAGATTTCCACAATAATTGTAAAGGGTCACCAACCAGAAAATAACAGTTAACACATAGCAATTAAGTTTTTAAATGCTCAAAACAACTTTTCAACTAAGCATGCACCTTAACAGGATTTTCCATATGCTAAAAGTTCATATAATGCTTGCCAATTAACAATGAACTCAAAATGAAGTTCTCCAACCATCAAGTAATACATAACTGACCCAAGCATTGATAAATCAATTGAGCAATCGATTATCTAACTCAAAATGAGGACTTTTGCTGAGCCAATCGATTGCCAAATCGATTTGGTTAGTTCTGCTGAGTTTTTGCATGACCAAATCGATTTCTAAGTCGATTTTGTCAGTTCTGATGAGTCCCTGTGTTGCCAAATCGATTTCCAAATTGATTTCGGCAGTTTTGCTGAGTTCTTGCCTCTCTGCCAATCGATTTCTAAATCGATTTCTTAAAAGGTTTTGAAAGATATATTTATACAATCGATTGGCAAATCGATTAGGTTAAAATGGTGAACTTCCTGCAACTCATCCAATCGATTGGGAAATCGATTTCCCTGATCGTTTTTCCAAAAATTCATGCATTAACTCAAGTCATTTCTAATCAAGTTCACAACCTAACACTTAGCAATTCCTACGCGATTACCACGACAATTGGGATCTCGATAACCATTATACTTACACACAACAATCAACACATAACACTTAGCATTTTCAACGCAATTACCACGGCAATTGGGATCTCGATAACCATCATACTTACACACAACAATCAACACATAACACTTAGCATTTTCAACGCAATTACCACAACGACTCAAATTCAAATCACTTAAACATAAAACTCAAATCAACCACGACTCGCGTGCCAAGCACCCTAATGCAATGCGTATATGCCAAAATGCATGGACTCGGAATTCCAAACCAAAACCCTCCTCGAAGGGCCGTAAATCATAATCGTACCGCCTATCGCAGGCCAAAGTACCGATTACCAAGGTGCCACCTATCACGGGTCTGCACGATTTACTAAAAAGCGTAAACCATAAACGTACTGCCTATCACGGGCCCGTATCGTTTACCGAGGTGCCACCTATCACGGGTCTGCACGGCTTACTAAAATAACGTAAATTGTAAATGTACCGCCTATCACAGGCCAAAGTACTATTTACCAAGGTGCCACCTATCACGGGTCTGCACAATTTACAAAAAAGCGAAAACCATAAACGTACTGCCTATCACGGGCCCGTATCGTTTATCGAGGTGCCACCTATCACGGGTCTGCACGGTTTTCAAAAACGTAAATCATAAATGTACCGCCTATCACAGGCCAAAGTACTATTTATCAAGGTGCCACCTATCACGGGTCTGCACGATTTACAAAAAGGATGAAAATGCATGGACATATACCGACTTCATTCACAACAGACGTTAAGCAAATGCAGATATTAAAAAGCGTAAACCATAAACGTACTGCCTATCACGGGCCCGTATCGTTTACCGAGGTGCCACCTATCACGGGTCTGCACGATTTACAAAAAGCGAAAACCATAAACGTACTGCCTATCACGGGCCCGTACCGTTTATCGAGGTGCCACCTATCACGGGTCTGCACGGTTTTCAAAACGACATTAAATAAATAAGTCAATAAGAGATTCCCCATTCTTAATACTGATTTATCTTAATGATTTTCAAAACAAGCGTTAAGCAAACAGACATATCAAGAGATTCCCCATTCTTAATATACTTTTGACTTAAACGATTTTCACACAAAATATTCAGTAAACGAGTCATTAAGAGATTCCCCATTCTTAACACTCATTTACCGGAACGATTTTCAAAAACGATCGTTAAGTAACCGGGACATTAAGAGATTCCCCATTCTCAACGCCCAGTTAACTTAACCTTTTCCTCAAATGCACATTAAGTAAACCGAGGTATTAAAAGATTCCCCATTTTTAATACTCGTTTAACACTAATGGTTTTCAAATTCCACGGAGACAAACTCAAACATACTCTTACATTCAAACCATAATTCACAACAACCACACCAATTAACAAACATCAAGTATGGACACGCCAAATACAACGAACACAAATCAAAGTCAACATAACACCCAGATACATCAAATTTCATTTACTCATAATCATACACAATGACATTCAAATTCATTCACCACGAAACATTCATCAT
>PGTU02006814.1:0-10177 GCA_002896215.2 Cicer echinospermum
AAGAAGGTCAACATACACTGACATTAACACAAAGAAAACGAGAAAACAGAAAGAAAAAGAAAAAAAGGAAAGAAAACTTCTCTCAGTTTAGTAGTTCAAGGATTCTCGTTCAGATCATCTGCTCTTGTTCCGTTATGGTCGCCAGTATACTGGTGAGGTGCAAATAGATCAGCATAAAACATGCCTCCTGGTGTCTGGAAAAAACGCTTCAAGCGCACGTTGACAGTGACAAATGCTGGAAAAAGCGCTTCAGGCGCGCATCGACAGTAGCAAAACCTGGAAAAAGCGCTTGGGCGCATGTTCTGTCATTTGGAGCTGTACAATCGCTTCTCAATGCATCTTTTTGATTCCTTGCTCATACCAATCATCAAAACTAAGAGAACTAGCAATTAGAGACTAAAATTGGAACTAAATGGAGTACACTAAATCTGAAATGCAATAAATAAATACGGTGCAAAGGATATAAAATTGGGTTGCCTCCCAATAAGCGCTCGTTTAGTGTCTTGAGCTTGACGTCTCAACTACTGTCAAGGTGGCATATATGACAGGAAGAACACATCATCCTTCTTTTTCTTTTTGTTTGGTAGAAATTCCATGAACTTAAGAAATAAAAGATGTTGTTTCCATGTCCTTCTCAAATGTACATTGATGAACAAGCCATAGATTGAATCTAAAACTTTATCAATCTCTTCTTTTTTCTTTTCCTCGTTCGTCTTTTCCTCTTGCTTATCTTCTTCTACCACAACAATGAAATTATCATCAATCTTCAACTTCTCCTCCATCATCTCAAACTTAACCACTTGCTCAAATAACCTCTCACATTGACTTTCAAATCTTTCAATTGAAACCATGTTATTCTTCATGAATTCAACCAAAACGTCCGTAATGTGAAAGTCTTTGTCATTTGATTCTTTGGATAGAATTTTTGGAGGTACAATTTGTTCCCAATAGATCTTTTTAATGTAACGCTCGTCGTTTTCTGTGACTTTCAAAAAAAAATCTTCATATTCTACTAGTTCGGCAAGGTCATCAGCACAATTTCCATTCTTATGTGCTTCTCCGCAAAAGTCACACCTAAGAGGCTTCATCAGAGGGATCTGAAGGTGATATCTTAAAAATGTATAACTCAAGATTTGCCCCTCAATCATGCGACATATACCAGATATAAGACAAGTATCACACTCTTCATATAATTGTAGTAGAATATCATCATTATAATCTTCCATGCTTTACAGCGAATAGTTATCTCAAACAAAGAAGAGACAAACCACTAGACATGACATTAGCAAGTTAAACAAATAAAAAAAATAACATAAAATAAAATAAAATAAAAAACTTTATTGCAGAGCAAAAATTTTCAATTGAGTAAATAAATTAAATTCAATAGTAATATGGCAATCCTCGGCAACGGCGCCAAATACTTGATAGCATTTCAGCAAGTGTACTGAATCGTTGCAAGTAATAATAAAACGGTAGTACCGAGTGTCGAACTCAAGGATTGCGTTTTACTATTGAATTATATTTGATTACTAGAATTGAACAAAAAGGTTCCCAAGTTGATTGAAATAATGTTTGAAATTAACAACAATAATAAAATTGATCTTTTATAAAGAGAAAAATGTCAGGGATGAGTTTCACTTCGAATCCAACCTTGGTGTCTAATTTGATCCTAGTTACTGAATTCCTTTATTGAATTATTACCGAATTCTCTTTATTATTCTTGCCCTAATGTCTTAGTGACAGAACCTTTAATTCCAAAGTAACCCCTAATTCCTTAGTGGATTTAAGATTAGAATTAAGCATTACCGTATAGAAATTCTCTTGTAAATTATTGCTTTGGAACTAATTTAATTGGTTTCATGACCTGCATCTATCCCTAGACTACAAATTCATGAATTTCTCATCTCAAGCATTCGTAAAGTCCACTTCTGTTTCAAAATACAAATCGTAGAACATTTTAATGTTGATCAAGCAATAAAAAGCATTAAGCACAGAGATGAGAAAAACATTTCAATAAACTCATTCATATAACTAGAAATCAAATCGGAAAAATAAGGGTTTCATCTGGTTACACTCATCCCTAACAAATAGAGCTTAGTTACTCATGACAGAAATAAAAGAGATAAAGATTAGAGAAGAATTACAAGAAGGATTCATGAATGATTCTTGATAAAACTGCTCCAATGATGTTAGAAACGGCCGTCTTTAAGTTTCTATCCTAGGGCACAAGTCTCCCCAGTTCCCAAGAGTCAAAAAAGACGCATAAACAGTAAAAAATTGCGTTTTACGATTGCTGATACGCGTCACACGCTCCAGGCGCGCAGGGCGCACTCCAGGCGCGCGTTGACAGAACTGAAACACGAAAAATGCGCTCCAGGCACGCAGGGCGAGCTCCAGGCACACAGGGCGCGCTGCAGGCACGCAGGGCACGCTCCAGGCGCGCAGGGCACGCCCCAGGCGCACAACATCTGCTGTCTGATGTATTTTGCATTTTGCAAATCTTTGGCGTCTGAATTCGGTCTCGGTGTCTTCATGAAAGTTGTAGATATGGATCTTAGCTTTCATTAGCACTTAGAGTGACACTAATTGGACATATAGAACTCCAGATATGGCTGAGGTACTCCACATATATCATGTTGATTTTTCACCAAAATTCAGCACTGCACTTAAAACAAAACGCAATGTAAAATTACGAAAAATTCCTACTTAATCACTGAAATACAAGCATAACATATTAATGAATTCAAAGAACAAAAATAACCCGAATGTATCAAATAAATCCTTAATTTAACTAATGATTGAAGATAAATAAGACTAAAACAGTGGAAAAATATGCATATGATGAACAGTTATCAGTTACCATCCTGCTAAAAAAGGTTTGGTTTGCAAGCTGACCCAATCCCTGTATGGCCTCAAACAAGCATCACGACAATGGTTTTGCAAGTTCTCCACCACATTGCTTGCTCATGGTTTTGCTTAGTCTAGAAACGATTATTCCTTATTTACTTCTAGTCCAGGTCCCTCTCTGATCATTCTACTTGTTTACATAGATGATATTATGCTGGCATGCACAAATTCCACTAAAATTTCCGAGACTCAAGTCCTCCTTCAATTATTGTTCAAAATAAAAGTTCTTGGGAACTTAAAGTATTTCCTAGGCATGGAAATTGCTAAGTCCAACAATGGAATATCACTTTTCATCGTAAGTATACTCTCAAATTGCTTGAGGATACTAGTTTTTTGGGCTGCAAACCTGTCTCACTCCCAATGGATCTCAATGTTAAACTTTCAACCTCTGACGGTACTCTTATTTCTGATCCATCACTTTACCGATGACTCATTGGCAAAGTCACGTACTTGACTATATCTCACCTGATATAAGCTTTGCTGCTCATAAACTTAGCTAATATATGCAACAGCCACGACGACCTCATCTCCTTGCGGTTCACCATCTTTTGCAATACCTTAAATCTGCACCAGGCAAAGGTCTTTTTTTTTTTCCTTCAACTAATTCTCTTGCACTTTCAACTTATGTTGATGCTAATTGGGGCAGCATTGTGGATACTAGAAGATCCACTACTGGTTTTTGCCTCTTCATTGGTGATGCTTTAGCTTCTTGGAAGGCAAAAAAACAACTTACAATCTCTAAATCTTCTGTTGCAGCTAAGTATAGGGCATTGTCCTCTACTGCTAGTGAATTTGTTTGGTTGCGACATTTACTTGTTCACTTTGAAGTCTCTCCAACTTCAGTTATGGTTTTTTGTGACAACAAATCTATCATCCATCTTGCCTCTAATCATGCCCACCATGAACGTTCTAAAGATATCGACATCGGCTACCATTTTATACGAGAATTGGTTCAGTCAAACTTGCTAAAACTCATTCATGTCAAAACTCAGCATCAATTAGCTGACATCTTTACTAAGGCTCTTCCACTCAAGCCTTCTCCACTATCATTTCCAAGTTGGGAATCATCAACATCTATTCTCCATCTTGAGGGGCGGTGTTAGATGATATATCATTGCATTGTAAAATAGTCAGTTACTTAGTTTTGACAGTTAGTTAGTTACATGAGTTAGTTAGAGATTGTGCAAGCTAGTTTGAGTTAGTTTGTACTAAATCATGCATGTTATATAAAACATAATTCACTTCATTGTAAAATTTAATTCTCAATTCAATCAATTGATGAAATTCAATATTTTTAGTGGTTTGTTCTTAGTATTGTTAAATTTATTATAGTATATTACAACAATTTTGTATTATCATAATTGTTATATTTTTAAATTTATTACAGTATTACAATTTAAAATTATTTTTATTGATATTGATGTGAGTCATAGAGCTTCAAATAAAACTTGCCAACAATTAAAATTGGAGTGAAACATAAGTATATAAGCGACTTGGTAAAAATAGAATGTATATAACAAAATTGACAATGAGATAACAATAGAATAATTTGCGAGGCTCTTTTCATATATTATTAATAGATAAGTATAAGAATTAAGTTTTAATTAGAATTAGAATGGATAGCATTTTTATACTGTCTATTTTCATCATAGTACTTTATAATCATTTTATATATATTGTTCAAATATGTTAATTCTCATTAGCTTAATTTAATTAAAGCTACAGTAAATTGGCAAAAATATAAAAAATAAACCTCCAGTAAATACAACTTCATTGAACCTACTTGAAGGGTGGCCATAAAATAAGTTGAATGAAAGAGTATTATTACTTCTTACGTATTATTATTACTGAATTTTCAATTATATTCAAAACTAATTATTTAAAAAAAGAGTATTTAATCTTAATAAATCTTTAATCCCTTACGGTATTGAAAATTATGATTAAGCACGATGGTTATAAATTATTTTTGGCATTCAAGTGTTTATATCTAGATGTGCATTTACAAAATAACTTTATCGTTCAAACTATAATTGACAATTCATTTTAAAGGCACCTAAGCGATAAAAATACATTACGAATAGAGATCGATAAAAATTCATTCGAATAACCAAAAAATTAAATTATATACTAGAGGTTTTCATATCCCTAACACAAGAAATTTAGCTACTTATGAAAATAAACAAGAACTAAAGAATAAAGAGTAATTAAAAGAGTTCTCCATGAAAGATTCTTGATTCTTGATGAAGTAGCTTTGTTGGTGTTCAACATGTTAATATTTGCTCTTAATTTTTTTTTATGTTTTTGAAAAATTATATTTAAAAATATATTGGTTATATTAAAATAAATCAAACAAATAATGATCTTTAATATATTCCACTTTATTAATTAGTGATTCTCTTTGTGTCATGTAAGTGAAATATATTTATTCATTTGTCACAATTTGTCAAAAAGAAAATTTTTCGACCTTTGAAACAATGGAACAAACGTGCCACTTTCAATTTGTTTTAAAAAAATTTAGATTTTAACGAAATATTTTATTTAAGTACTTGGATTGTTTGTCAATGGTTTTATTTCTCATAGTCATTTTTCAGAGTGAAAAATATTAAACATGATATTTTATAAATCAGATTACTTCTATATATTGAAAAAAGTTATTAACGTGAGTTGTTTGTAATTCTTCTTCTAAAAGCGAATGCAATGTCAATTAAGGTGGTTGACACTAATTTTTAGATTAAAGTTGAATGATGTGATGTTATTATGATTAAGTATCATCAAAGATAGTTAAGAGAGTTTAGAATTATATTTAAGTCACTAATTTTTCGTGTTAAGAATTTTTAGAGATTTATTTATAATTGAGAGATTATATTTGAGAGAGAATTTTTCATGTTAAGGCAATGCAATTACTAGATAAACGTTTTTGAAATTGTGTCATTATTAATTTAACAAATGCAATGGTATCACAATCCTTAACAAATGAACACCTAAGTTTGTTTCAGGAAGCAGCACCAAGTCACTAACTGAACACATAAAAATTCAGAAATCATCAGTTAATGTATAGTTAGATACATTAACCCCAAGTCAGAAATCTTAATTTTCAAGACCACTAAATTTTTACATATTCCAACAATCTACCATTCACTAAACCTCAATTTAGCCCTCTTTGGATAAACAAATAAATTTAGAGCTTATAACATAAGTGTTTCTTATATAAGGATTTATGCATAAAATAATTCTATTACAAACGATAAAATAAAGTCAAAATCTTTTGATATAAGTTATTTCCATAAATTATCTCGCAAAGCTTATGAATATCGGCTTAAAACAACTTATAGACATGTCAAAAACTGCCACAAACAATTTAACAAGTGCTTATATTAATATATAAACTCAAATAAGTCAATCTGCACATGCCTAAAACTCTTACAACTCCCATGAAATCCCCAAAGTTTGCATTTAAATTCCCTACTTTTCACACATTTCAGCAGCAAAATCAAGAAAAACAAAAAAACAAAAACATGAAATTCCATTTTATGTTCCAAACTTTATCTCTCTCTCTAGAGCAAGAAAGTAAAGAATCTGAAGAAAACCCATGAAAGCAAACAACAAAAAGACTGAACCTGTGCGACCACCAGCACCAGTAACAAGCACAGAACTCTTTGAATTTTCAGCAGCCATAGCAACAACAAGACTTGTTCTGATTCCAACCCTTTTCAGACCCTTATAATTCCTCAACGTTGCAAGTGAAATCAAAGAAGAAGAAGAAAGCCTTAATGAAGGAGAGGAAACAGGTAAAGGAAGTGACTTTGCCACATAGCAATATTTATGGCATTGGTTGGGAAAAAGTGTGGTGGATGAAACAAAAGGGACACGTGTAGCCATACCAATCAGAGTAGTTGACACAGTTTCATTGTTATTAATATTATGGAGAAAATGAATAAGTTTTGAGGTGAGTGATGAATAAAACGTTTCAATTCAACAATATTATATATAGAATGTTGTTGTTTTCACATTTATAATAGAACTGAGACTAGACATTGTTGTTTCTGAATCTGGTTTGTGCCTCTGATGTTGGGGAAACACTTTATATGGTTTTTGATGCTATTTATGTTTGCTTTCAGATTTTCTTATCCGTTTACCTTATCTTGGATCGTGAATTACATTACATAGGTAACTTGTGTTATTTTTTTCTTTTCAATTTTAAATAATTTATAATTCATTTTTGCTTTCCACACCCCTCAAATTACTTCCCACACCCCTCAATTTTTTTTTAAATCCAAAATACTCAAATTGCCCTTCTCTCTTTATTCAATTAACCACTCAATTATTATCTTCATTATTTTCATCTTCATTACCTACCAACTTCAATTTTCTTCAATATTTTTCAATATTCTTCAATCATCTTCAATCATTTTGATACATTTGATGTTCAATAATCTTGAATTATTTTGAACATCTCCATCATTTTCATCATCTTCATCATTATAGTGAATCAAATCAACTAGGTATGTATTTTGCAGCTGATCTTTTTTTTCCAAATCTGAGTTTCGTACGTGAACTCAGTTCACGTATGTTTACGTGAACTTAATTCACGTAGCTAATGGAAATTTAAGATTTTAGATTGTACGCGTGATTAGGTTTACATACCCTACTGTCTATTACTTAAGTTTGCGTATAGTAATGGAGGTTTCATGTTGACATTCATACGTGAACTGAGAGTACGTATATGTACGTGACTCAGTTCACGTAGCCTATACTGTGAATTGAATTACGTATGCCCATACG
The DNA here is from genome assembly GCA_002896215.2 of Cicer echinospermum. Classification (NCBI taxonomy): domain Eukaryota; kingdom Viridiplantae; phylum Streptophyta; class Magnoliopsida; order Fabales; family Fabaceae; genus Cicer; species Cicer echinospermum. The sequence goes on from PGTU02006814.1 coordinate 7,690, forward strand.
TGAACTAAGATCACGTAAAGAGTAAGAAATTGACATGTCATGCATACGTGAGACTGAGTTCACGTAGGGTCACTGAATTATTCACGTATATGCATGTGACTTGAGTTCACGTACACTTACGTATTCTCGAGTTTACGTAAATGTGTATACACATGCAATTTTCTTTTTTTCTGTCTATGTGTTTATGAATTTTTATTTATATTTATGTAATTTATGGAATGCAGTTAAATGAATGAAGGGTGGAGACAACAATGACGTAATGTATGAAGTCGTTTGGAAGGTTGGAACCTGATATTTTTGAAGAAATGTATGATGATTTGGATTCTGATTTTGAAGAAATGTGTGATAATGTGGAACCTAATTTTGACGCTATGAATGACGGAGTTGAACCTGTTATGATTGATTTGACTGATGTGTTTACAACCGGCATGATGTTTGATACACGAGATGAATTATTGAAATGGGCTAGAAATATTGGAAGGGAAAATGGAATTGTTGTTGTGATTTTTAGATTTGAAAATGCGACCGCACGACCATGAACAAAGACAAAATTAATTATTGGTTATGAAAGAAGTGATAAATATAGACCATGGAAGAATCCTAATCTTACGAGGAGTACTTGGACTAGAAAATGTGATTGTCCATTTAGATTGAGAGGAACACGATCAAGTGTTGGTGATGGATGGTATTTGCATGTAATATGTGGTCTCCATAACCACGAATTGACCAAAAAACTAACCGGTCACTCTTTCTTAGGCCGATTGTCTCAAGATGAGAAAAATGTATTTGGTGATATGACAAAGAACTTTGAAAAACCAAAAAACATTTTAATGACATTGAGGGATCACAATTTTGAAAGTTTGACGACAATAAAACAAGTTTACAATGCACGTCAAGCATATCGTTCATCACTTAGAGGTAGTAGAACAAAAATGCAACATCTTTTGACATTGATGGAACGCGACAAATACGTCTATCGATATAGGAAAGTAGAGGGTTCAGATGAGTTGAGGGACATCTTTTGGACCCATCCAGAAGCTATCACTCTTGTAAATAATTTTCACATAATATTGATTATGGATAGCACTTACAAGACCTGTAGATATCGAATGCCATTACTTGAGATTATTGGTGTTACATCTACTGAAATGACATTTTGTGTGGGATTTGTATATCTACAGTCTGAGTGTGTTGATAACTTCACATGGGCACTACAAATGGTGAAAGAACAAATTACAAGTGGTGAAGTTGAAGTCATCGTTATTGATAGAGACCTTGCTTTGATGAACGCGGTTGAAAATATTTTTCCAAAAGCAGTGAATTATTATGCTTGTTTCACTATTAGCAGAATGTCAAAGCCAAGTGCAAGATGACTGGTTTCCAAAAGAGCAAGTGGCAAATATAAAGGCATGAGAGGCTCTTATTTACAGTTGTGATGAGGCTCAGTACTACATGAAGTTGGCTATCATTGAAGGAATTTGTAGTAGCTGTTCTATTTTTTATGATTATGTACACGAGCAGTGGTTAATTCCTCACAAGGAAAGTTTTGTTGAGGCGTGGACAAATAGAGTTATGCACTTTGGGAACACCACAACACAAAGGGTTGAGTCGGCGCATTGGAGTTTGAAAAGGATATTACAAGATAGTATTGGTGATATATGCATTGTTTGGGAAACCATCAACAACATGATTGTATTACAACACAATGAGATAATAGCATCATTTGAAAAGAGCATCATTCAAAAGGTGCATTGATATAGTAACAGATTATACGCGAATTTGCGTGGTATTGTGTCAAAAAATGCAATTGATCACATTGCGGCAGAGTATGACCGCGTGAAGTATGTAGGTATTGATCAGACTGAGTGTCGTTGCACAATTAAGACAACTCATGGTCTACCTTGTGCATGTGAAATAGCCAGGTATAGTATGATCTCACGTTCCATTCCATTAAACGCTATTCATGTTTGGTGGAGTAAACTAACTTTTCATGTTGATGCATCGAGTAAACCTTTAGAGTTATCTGTGAAACATGAAATAGATGTCATAGTGAAAAAGTTTGAAGAACTTGATGTACCTGACAAAATTTCACTTAAAGGTAAATTACGAGAGATCGTGTATCCATCGACTACGTCATTTCGTACAAGTATTAATTGATAATTCATAATCTATAATTGTTTTATAATAATTGATTTATAGTTGATAATTCATAATTGATTTATAATTTTATTTTATTTAACAGATTTACTTAAAGTCAGATTCTCCTATACCACCAGCAAGTAATTTGTGGAAAAGATATTGCAATGAAGAAGCACAGCAATGGGAGGATATTTACAGGGATTGCATGCAACATTGGTTGCAGATATTTTCAGAAACTATAAATGAAGTTATTGTAAACTGAATTGATAACATTTAATGAAGTTGTTTAATTAATTAACTTGTTTAATTAATTAACTTGTTTATTTAATTAACTTGTTTATTTAATTAA
>PGTU02006818.1:0-13673 GCA_002896215.2 Cicer echinospermum
GTTCCGTTATTTTTAAAATATAATTACAACAGCGCTTGTGTTTAGAAAGCACTGTAAACCATGGGCGCTGTAAATGTCATTTCTGGCGAGTGATTACACAATAAACATAAACACAACCTCTAATGTCATTATTAAAAGTTGGTACGCATAAGTCCGAACGTACACAAAATCATATTATTACAACAATAAAACATTAGCAATATTGTCAACGGCTAACGACGTCTCTTGAGAAATGTATAAAGTCATTGTTGAGCGCCACAATATACACAACAACGTATGGGTAGTTTTAATATATCAAAATCACATATAGTACAAACGAAATATAATGAACAAACACAGATTTTAAAGAATCATATATAGTACGTCCATATATACAACATACATTCGTATATGTCACTACGTCACTTCAATATATCAATGTATAAATGATATCAATGCAATATAATGCTCGCAAGACACTTACTAATATCATATGGGTATCGAAATTACTTCGAAGTACTTGACGAGGAGAACATTCAAACTTATGAAGATGTTTGCGGTGTGAGAATTTGTTATATAGATTTAGTAAGAAAAAAAGTGTATGTTGAGTCCAAGTATAAAAATCAGAAGTGGTTCAGGTTCAGTTTAGATGACACATTTAAAAAATTTGATCTAATCCGCAATTGTACAAAAGACTTAATTGAATGATTTTTGGATATCCCAAATTAACAATTAATTAATATCATTAAACAATATGATGTTGATGTTCGCTAATGTAGCAAACTCACGAATATGCTTTTAGTTAAAAATTATATTGTATTAATAACAGTTTTTTTGTTAAAAATAAAACAAAAACTAAATTAAATTAATTTGGATATTTATGTAATTTGTTCTTCGACTTCAAGACCTAAAATTGTCAACAAAATCATCTTTAAAGATAAAATTGAACACTTAATTAAGATTCATTAATCATCTTTCCAATTAGAAATAGTCTTCAACGTGTGTGCATACAATAACATTAATGTCATAATTATTAGTTCATTAAATTACGGTCAATTAAGAATTGACTAGAAAACATATGATTTGTGAAGAACGTGAATTAACGTATAACAAATAAGCATTCGTATAATTTTAAGACACATAATTTAATTTTATTTAGCACCATTTGCTTAAAGAAGTAGTCAATATGAACCACATTTCAAATTCATTAAAATCAAACCAAGCTTAAAGAATCATCGCTGCATTAACCGTATTGATGTTTTTTCTCTTCATTAAGCCTCTCTATCTTGCCTTTACCCTTACCTCACACAAGAATTTCATATTTGTTCCAAACTCACAACCTCTAACTGCAACTACTATTTAGGGAACCATTTTATTTATTCTCTCTATCATCTCTCCATACACAAATCACTCCCATTGCATAGACCCATCGTAATCACCAAACTAGATATTTCTGATATACCACGGTTTAAATGGAAAACATTTAATAAATTAAAAATGTCATTTAATTAAGGTATACATCCAAACAAAAGGAGCAAAGAAAGAAAATATATAAAAACTATCAAGGGGAATGTACAATCCTCCCCCAACAAAAATTAGAGACAAATTAGAGAAAATTAACAATTGTACTACTATAAACAAACATATAGAGACCTTCTATTGTTTGAATTTTAAAAATTGGATAACTTGGCATGAAAATGACCGCAATTCAATTCATCTCATACCACCACATCTCTATATATTTCTTCCCCATGAGGTATACATAGAACTACACATCTTAATTAGATAATTATCTTTTTACTTACAATCTCTTTGGTTTATTTCGAAAAAATAAATAAAACTTATGTTCCATTCTATTTTTAAATAGTACTACTATTCTATTCCCACTCATTCTAATACATTGCACTTATTCATGTGTTTTAAATATTAAAAAAGTAACGGAAATTTAATCCACATCTTATATTAATGTGAGCCAAATCCTACTAAATATATAAAATTATGGTAATTTATTTAAAGTTTTTGGAATGATAAAGTAATTAAGTAGTTAAGCGAATTAAAGTTTTCTGGATAAAGTAATTAAGTAGTTAAGCAATTAAAGTGATAAAAAGTAACTCTTTCTTCTAAAAAAAAGACAACTAATTACTAATTCAACTAAATTGCTTATAAAATAAAGAAAACAAGCTATAAAATAGTATTTTTGATTTGAAAAAATACAATAAAATAATATTCACATAAAACCCAACACGTGACAAATCCACGATACCGATTTATTCCTAACTTCCTCTGCATTTTCCGAACAACCTAAAATACTCTCTTTGTTTCATTTCAATATTAAACATAAATCATAAACCCTCTTCCTTTGATTTATTCCAATTATTTTTCTTTTGCTATTTACTTTGATTCCTACTCAATCTTTCAACGCTTCCACCCTCACAAAATTTATCGTTACCTTCGCCCTTTCTTTTTTTCAATCTCTCTCTCTTTCTCAACCAAATGGCCTCCATGAGTTTCGCAATGGATTCAGTTTCTGTGTTAAACCCTAAAATTTCATCTCTCCCCCCATTCACAAACTCCCCCATTCTCCAAAATTTCATCCATTTTGCTCAAAAAACCGCACTTTCAAATTGCCGTTAATTCCCTTTCCAATAAACTCCTTCTTTGTTACCCCTAATCTACGAAAACCGTTAACCGTCGCTTTCGTTTGCGCCGCAACATGACTCTGTTAGTCCGATAAGTAATTAACTTTGTTCATTTTCTGAAGTGGGGTGGTTCCCTCTATTAATTCATTGCTCAAACAATGCATGTTCCAAATTTCAATTTTCATCAATGTTTAGTTAGGTGTGTGTGTTTGGTTATGTGGTGACAAAAAATTGTTTAGAATGAAATGATTCTGTTGAAATTGTTTTTGGCTAAAAGTGAATTGAAGGGAAGTTGATTTATATTTGGACACATTCTGAAAATGAGTTGAATGAAAAATCCAAGGCTGAAAGTCAAATTCCAGAGGCAAAATTTACAAATTCTAGCTTCCAATTAGAATGAAGTCTACTCCAGAATATCCAAACTTGTCAAAATCAATCCTACACCTCTAGAATCAATTTTTGAGTCCTCCAAAATTGGAACCAAACATACACTTAGTTAGATACTGATACTTTTGATCAAAGCTATGTCACGTGTCCGACACAACATTGACGCATTGATTGCATTCAATGTCGTGTTTGCGTCTGTTCGGTGTCGGTAACAGTGTCTTACTTCTTAAGGTTTCGTATTTTCAAAGAGTTTTTGTTGCTATTTATTTTTCGTTTTCAAAGTTCAATATTTGTTTTGTCAACAATATCATTAAATATTTATTGTAAAGAAAAAAATAGTTATAATAAGAGTGATAAACAATAGGGGTGTCATAGGAAAAAGACAATTAATTTTATCAAAATCTATTGATTTCCTTGATTTGCATAAAACAGAGCCTTAAATGGCACTTAAAAAGGAATTGAGGTACTAGTTAGTCAGATAGATGGGATGGTTAGTAGATAGGTAGTTAGTTAGTTAAAATCATTCAATGTTGTTGAATTTGCTATTATGGATTGTGAATTGTATAGGATCAGGGTGAAGTTGAAGTGGAGAAAGGACTGATGTTGGTTCTGATGAGGAATCACAGGAAGCGTGGAAGCAGGCTCTGGATACATTCAAGGAACAAGCTTTGAAGCTTCAAGGGTTTCTCAGGAAGCTTATGAATTGTATTCTAAGAAGGCCATTGTTGTTTTGAAAGATACTTCGGAACAGTTGAAGATACAGGCTGATAAGGCAAGGCATGATTTGAGTGAGGTGGCGAGGAAATCACTGAAGAAGGAAAAGAGTATTTGTCTGCTGCTACTGAGAATTCACCCGATGTGAAGGAAATTGTCGAGACTTTACCTCCCCGGGATGATGATCTTAGTCTCAACAATGTTTCTGGTGTTCGGGACTTTTATGTTGGTATACCCTATGGTAAGAGATTATGCGTGTTGTGCAGTAATTAAATTTTTAAAAGGATCTTTTTTATGAATGACATGTTATCTAGCATAATGCGGAAACTGTTAAGATGCATTTAAATATAAACTAAGTTTTTAAATTGCAGTCATGGTTACGCAACAATCATGATTGTGGAAAATTGTGGAATAAATGTGACCACAATTGTGTTACGATGCGGTGGCAGAAAACTTTGATATATAGCAGCCCCAATTGCGGTCATGGACGGTAAATTAAAATCACTGAATAAATGATTTATGATGTTGTTGGCTAAAAGTCTCGTGGTTGGGGACTTTCATAGTTGCAAACAAAGGAACTGAACTTAGATTTCTCTATTGACAGTTGACACAGTGGGGCTAATCCCAATATATAGATTGAGGACGATAGATGACTTTGGTGATCTTCACTTGTAGGGAGGTAAGTGCTCTTACTAATGAGGATTGCGATTTATGCTTGATAAGGATTAGTCTTTTATGACTTAATATGCCGATAAGGATTGATATTGACTTATTGATGAAAGTAATCCTCTAATAGAGGCAGTCCTTATCAATTGTTATTGATGGTGGGCAACAAATTATGGGCACCAGCCAAAAATCTGCCTTTTAATGAATGGTGTTGCAGCCTACGGCAGAAATAATAGGCATGGTAGCCTATGGTGGCTGACACAGAATCTGTCATGCCATAATGCTTACGGTGTGCCGCTGTGACGGCAATTTGGCAACACTGGTCTTTATAAGGACTGATGTTGTTTGGCGTCTTTCTGGATATTTGGCTGATGCAATAGGGCCCATGGTAGTTAAAATTGCAATATTTGTCATTGGTTGCACACTCTTATGATTTTGCCCCCTATGTGTGATTTCAATCTTGCTCTAGAACAGTGTGGTCAAATATCAGCCGTGGTGGATTATGGGTGGCGGATATTTTCACAACCACCACGACCAATATGTGAAGGATGGAGGCGCCATGGCGTTTTTTGGCGGATTTTTGGTTTTCTGCCATCTGCCATCGATAACATTGCTCTTAGAATACAAATCGGTGAGGTTGTGTGGGATTGACAAGTTTGGATGAAGAAATAATGGATAGTTTGTCTTTGTGTGGTGACCAAAGGCCATCTTTTGTATTGAAAAAAAGCTGAGAATCCATCTGAATTTTGAATCCTCTCTCTCATCTTCCTCAAATATTTTGTTATGCTCTTATGCTTCCTTTTCCTAGCCTGCTGGTAAACTTCTCCCCCCTTCTTCCTCTGTGCAACTGCTCATTGTAACCTCTGGTGGTTGTTGAACTATACTCCAACTTGATCTTCTGGTCTGGCGCTGTGCTACCCACAAATCTGTTTGTTGAATTTAAAATTGACACACCCATATATTACTGTATTGTATTTGCTGCATATTTGGGCGAGTTGGGAATTTTCTTCCCTTTTTTTGAATCTAATCACAATCCCTCAAATCCCAAAGTACAAGACATTGTAAGATATTATGATTACGAGTAAATGCAACAAGAGCTTTTGATTTTCAAAGATGAGGTTTGATAATGGTTTTACACACTATTTTTCTTTTGGGCTTTATTTCTGTGTTGTAAAAAATGTATGTATTTTAGTTGTTGTTGATTTGTTACTTGAGTAAAGTTGCGAATTTGTTATTTATGAGCTGTATCTTCACCTTGTTATGCATTTTCAATGCAAGTTTAAATAATATTTAGGTGATTAAAGGCTATTGTTGTTATTTATATTAATGTGCAAGAGAGAGGGAGAGTGCGTGTAATTTTGTATTTCAGGCATGATGTTATGATCTGCGTTATGATGTATCTTGCGATTTTGTTTTTCTCCCATATTGCCAATCCTAGGTAGGATATCGATTTTGACTACCGTAATAGGTTCAGCTGATCTGACTCAATATAAGTATCATACAAATGTCATCTCATTAAATGATTTAGTAAACATATATAAATATTGAAGAAAGGCTTGTATTATGCCGACTGAAATATCTTGTTCCCTTTTTGCCCTCTCAAATATCCACTTTAATATTTGTGATTCTCCAATTGGTTTTGCAGTTTGATACTATCTCTGGGTGGTTCCTTCCTTTAATGGTAACCGGAAGCATTGCGCAATAAGGTTTGGGGTGATTTTAGGTGGTGTCTTATTGGCTTTAAGCATTTCAAGTCTGAAATCATATATAAAAAGGACAAACCCTCTTCTCTAGCTTTGAAGGGACAGACAGGTAAGATCATATGCTTTATTGTTATAAAAAATGCTGAATCTATTTTGTTTTTAAATTTTAAAAAGGGTATATTACTCATATTATGAGTATGAAAATTAAATATTTGTCCTCAGTTTTGCAATAGTATTGCACCAAGATTTTATTGTAAAAATATTTGTAAATGTAACAAAGATGTTTGCATGAATTTTATATGCCGATTAGAGGGTTTATGTTTTTCTGCAAAAATCATAGTTGCAAGTTCCAATTGATTTATTGAGCCAATTCCAATTTGTTTTTACTTATTCGATCTTTTTTTTCCTTTTTTCTATTTAAATCTTAAGTATGGGTTGAAAACATCAATCAGCCCTAGTGCTCTTGGTGTCCGATTGCTTCCAAGTTTAGCCACCACAAAATTGAAAATGATGAGGCCTGATGCAAGTTTTTAGAAGCTACGTCCTTGTAAATCCGATCCACCGTGATTTGTAATGTGGTTCCAACGTGTTCTCAAAACACACTATTAACCATTGTAATGCTAACTTGCACTTGTTTACGAAAGTGTTGCATATTTTAGGGGTTTAAATTTTACTTTTTTGTTCGATTGGTACCTCTTATCTGCTTTAATTTGTCTTTTGTTAACAAAGTTTATATGCTCAACTAATTCTGATCAAATATATTATAAATTAGAGAAAAAACAATGCATTATTTACATTCCAATGATATACTTAATATGTACTTTTATTTTCTAGATGATGACATGATGTTTCCATCTCTCGGATATTTAAATCAACATAAACTCCTTTTTGTAGTTGATTGGTAGTTTTCATTTTTTCAATTATGTATGTTTATGTATCGCAAAGCTGATTTTAAATTACTTCATGTGCTTGCAGCAATAGCAAGTATCTTGTTTCTGCGGGAGATTAGCTCAATTGGCAGAGTAAGTTATTGTTTCTATTAGACATTTGTTAAAACAAATCTAATTTCATGCTCATAAAAATGCTTTATGTTTCAAACTTCTGATAATTGTTTGTTCTTGTTCTTTTCTCAGGGATCAACTTATTTTCACTGCCTTGATCAGGTTCTTGTAACTTCATTATTTTTTTAATTACATACAACTTTATCTTCACTTTAGATATTATTCTAGCATTTTTCGTTTTCCCATGCTAACCTTTACCAATAATGTCAACCACTTTTTTGCTGTTTCATGTTTAAGTCAAACTTCAAGAATATTGGATTCAAATCAGCTGTTTAATGTTCAAGTCAAAACTTCAACAATATTGAATTAGAATCATATTTTATTAGTATTACAAACGGTGATTTCGTGCTTGACATTTCATTTGGCCTGACAAATAATTGCTAATTGGAAATTCAGAATGTTGAAAAATTGTAATTCTATCAGAAGCTTATAAAACAACAATGGATTTTGCAATAGACTCAACAGAAAACTCAAGCTAGCATTAAGTTTCTGTTTAACCTGCAGAAATGCAGGTTGAGAATTGAGTGTCATTTAACTCATTCTCATTCTTTGGTACAATGCGCTGATCTTTCACATTAATTAAGTATTTTGTTGTATAACAACTTTTATTTAGCATTTGCAGTGGTGCGGTAGCGGCATTTTATGTCTATAGACTGGTACTGGAAAGGAAACCACAAAATGGTTCGAACTTGGAAGGTGAAGCAGGAAACTAGTTCAATCATGAGGTTAGCTTATTCAGTTTTATAGATGTCATATTTTAGTCCCAATAAAGTTCAAACTTACAAGACAAATATTGTTTTTCTATTTGCCATTTCAGTGTCAAATGGAATATCTACATGAAGATCAGATAAAAAAGCTGAAAATCAGATAAAAAGCTGAAATCTGCATGAAGACTGGTCAGTAAATTTTGGTGATGATTTATTCTTTGATATTCACAGGCCGGGTCGTCAAGACTAATTGCTGAGAGTTAGGGCTACGTTTTCATGCATGGAAAAAATCGTCAGGAAAACCTTGATGTACACTTTAGAAGAGTACTCTAGTGTATAATTATGATGATTCGTTGGGAAAGTTGCTTTGTCGTATTATAAATGAACTCTATTTTAGGTGGGATAAATATCAACTGGTTTTATTTATTTTTTGAAAAGGAGTGGTCTTTGTTGTTTAATTTCTTTATTGTCCTCTTTAATCCTCTTTAATTCAACTTGCACCAAAAATCATTTTAGTATTCACCGCCATTAGAAAGTAAGTTTCATCATTTACAGGCTTACTTGACCCTGGAGTTGTGAACTGCGATGGCTCGTCCCGTCCCTCATATGATCCAGTAGTTAAAAATGTCGACTCATTAGTGAAAAATGAGATTAATGAGTTTACTAGAAGCTCCAATTTGACAGTGTTTTTAACACATCTTAAGTAAGCTGGCGGGTGGATGAATAACTCCTGTTGTCAACTAAACTACTACATATTGATGTTTCTTCTTTTACCAAACAAGGATGTAGAGTGTAGCAAGTTTAAGTTCACTTTTGAGAAATATTATCCTTTTGCAATGTCACAAATTATAAAAATTGCGAAGATTGGACTGGTGATGGGCTTTTACAGAGTTTTAGAGAGCCATCACTGGAGACATTATGTAGAGAGCTACTTTTATCCCACTTGTTTCTAAAAGTCCATACTTATGTGCGCAAGTATACTTTTGGGCAGAACGATGTTATTTCTATTAAGAAGTATGCTTTTGGAGTACAAATAAATTGTTTCTTTACAAGTACACTTTCAAAGTGCACGTCTAGGGTTTGAAAAAGAATCATTCTATTATGTATGCGAGAATGACCACATAGATTATGCGTAAGGAAAAATGCAATTACGAAAGACCAATTGTTAAGATCACTAGTTAAGTTAGATAAAAAAGAATTGAACCATAGTAGAGATTTTTGTGTTGAGTATCGTGCAGTATTATCACCATGTAGTTGTTTAATGAACTAGTTTAATACAAAGACAGCTTTCCCATTCTCACAATGTAGTTGATTGATGAACTAGGGAGTGCCTTTCAACCTGTGCAATGGAGAAATGTACTGTGCACCCCCCTCTTTTACCTCCCACCCCCAACTATAAGGAAAAGACCATATTGCCCTTGTTTCATCTATAAAACCCTAAAACACACACTTCCTTTTTTTTTCATCCATTTCTTCAAAACTCTGAAATATTCGAACCTTCCCACCCTTGAAAGTTTCAAAATACAAAACTTTTGAAACTTTCGTTAAACTTGAAAGTTTTCGAAGTACAAACTTTCGAAAGTTTCGAGCAATACGAAAGTTTCGAAATACGAACTTTCGAAAGTTTCGAGCAATGCGAAAGTTTCGAAACGTAAAATCTTCGAACATTCTGAAAGTTACGAAAAAAAAACAGGTTTCGAAACTTTGAGATGCATGCAAAGTTTCGAAACTTTTCGAAAGTTTCATATCCCGTGAAACTTCCGAAATGATTTTTTGGTTTTTTAAATATTTTTCCATTTGTTTTTAATTATTAATTTAATTATTACGTTGTGTTATTTTATGATGTTAATTATGTTGCAGTGTTGGATTTACGAGCACTTCCATAGGGATCTGTAAAGCGTGGGTGATAGAGACGGTTCCTGCACATCTTCCAAGAGCATGTAGGTGGACTGCAAAATATGTTGTTGAAGGTGGGATTGCTGGCATATCGTCGGAGACTTGATGCGTTGTTGCTCGAGGATGTAATGTTTACACCATATAATGATGATCGAGCTAATCATCTGTTTGTATCGATTTCGATGTTTTTTAGATATCTTCGATGTGTGGAGTCTCAGTCACATATTTGCTAGAGCGATGTCTTCGACAGTTTGGTCGTATTCAGTGCATTCTGCGTGACGTTCCTCCGATGCCGAACAATATAGATTGGGTCTGGCAGAGTACTATGAGATCAGCTGTAGAGACCTTTCGGAGACTATATCCTGTTGTGACTTTTCCTGAGGTCACTGCAGACTACTATGCATGGTACATTAGTGTTTCACATCCTCTGAATCTCCCTCCATCCACTGTTGCACCTTCGAGTCCACATACTACTGCTGCTGCACAGGCTGGTCCATTATCTTCTGCACATGCTGGTAGAGACCGTAAAATAGCTGAGCTTGCACATAAGGCCTTAGATATATGGTAACACCATTTAGTGAGATTCATGACATATTAAGTGAATTATGTCGCTTGTATGACGATTAGTTATTGTGTTATGTATGCCGTATATTTAATCGATAATGAAACGTAATGATAACGTAAATGATAAAACGTAATGAAATACAATATATTAAATTATAATATTCATTTCATGAAATACAAGATATATTATAATCTTCATTTAATGAAATGCAAGATGATTTGCTAAATGATGGATCAATGTGTTCTCAATGCTTCATACGTGCTGCACAGCTATTTCTCATGTCTTTGCAACATTCACTACAATAGTCTTTCCATTTTTGTGAGGTAAGTGCAAAGGACAAATTAGACTTCAATTTGATATGAATAATAAATATTAACATTAATTTAATAAACAATGCTATATCATAAAAAATTAATTTAATAAACATAATAAATTTTACCTGTACCCAATGATTTTCATTGACGAATCCAATTGCTAGTAAACATTCTTTTGACGGTGGTTTGTTTAGCGGAAAGAATGTTCATATTCAGATTACGAGACAACGACACCGATATGACATTATATAGTGTTGCTATCACGTAACCCAAGTCTGGTAAACACATCCACTTATCTTGTCCTTGAGCACCCAATCTTGATATTTTCAATGAGTTTCGCACTGATTCAACACTGTCATCGAACACATTGACATAAAGGTCTTGATGTAGACGAATCTCTTTATCAATTGTGTTCGAACTAAAGGCCAAAATTCTTCAGTCCAACCTAACAATGCATGCAATTGCGTGAAAACCCACAATTTATCCATCAGCCACAACATCTATTATCTCCTCAATATACGAATATATAAGAGTAGGAAAATGTGTGTAAAATGGTTGCTTTACAGAATACTGTGATGAATGAGATGGTTGCCTTGCAGAATGTTGAGATGGTTGCTTTGCAGATTCTTGAGAGGCATCAAACATACTCCCAATATGAAGGATTGCGAGGAGTATCAAATTCTTTTTTCTTTTTACTTGCTCCCTTGGTTCTCACATTCTCTGGTGGTGCAAGTATTGATGTTGTACGTGGAAATACAACTTCACGCACCTTAGCCCTGAATATCCTTTGACTTACAATATCGTGTTTCTTCATGTACGCTTTCATTGCTTCTAACTCTTCTAAAAAGTCATAATCTGATAAGATTCTTCGTCCTCCAATTCATTCTCAAGGCTTAACTTTCTTCAAAAAAACATGAATGCTATTTTAAGGGATAACATTACCAAATATATGCAACTTTGCCAACTCACAAGCACATGGTAATCCATGAGTTGTTCTAATTGAGCAACCACATATTGTTTGTCAGTACTACAATCTTCACTCTCTGCCAACTGTTTGTCAATTTTTTTTAAACATTTCCTTGATACACATTTCCTTGAATTATACCCGTGCTCAAACATCCCTTGATGGTTTTCTGAAAAGAAGATTGAATGATACATATTTGTTTCTTCAACATCATATTCACAACATCCCAACTTTTACACAAATCACCAAAACTAGTTTGCAGCATGTTTTTCAATCTCCAGATGAGCAAACTCAACTCTACAAATAAATTAAATAATACAAATTAAAATAAATCACATAAACTAGTAAATCATATTTTCTAAAATAAAACTAATCAAATTTAAAAATATCTGTTAGATGTTGTGCTCCCCAAATGCATCACTCTATTGGTCCAAACATTGACAAACCTTTCTTTGTAAGGTGTTAACCACGAATCTTCAACATAATCAACAAAAAGAATAATATCGGTACACACTAGCTCAAAATGTTGCAAGTGATGATCATACCCCTCCACACTAGTCGAATATACAATTTTTTTTCCATAAATCCATTACTTCTTCTTGTCTATCCTTTTTCACATATTGTTTGCATCTTGCCCAACATTTTTTTCAATATGAAAACAACATAGCAAATGTATTGAAGTAGGAAACACAACACTAATTGTATTCATCATGGCAAGATCTATATCAGTCACAATAACTTTAGAAATTAAAGTCTCGAATTTGAACAAACTTTTCGTACCTTTTCAAATGCCTAGATGAAGTTATCTTGTCGCTCTTGTTCCAAATAAGCAAACCCAACCGAAAATGTAAAACTAGTAGATGTGACACCGACAATTTCAAGTAATGGTAACCGATATCTATTTGTTTTGTATGTGCTATCTCATATCAAACAAAATGAAAACGTGTTTAACAACTTTATACAATCAGTATGCGTCCAAAATATATCTCTCAAAAACATCAGAATTATCCCGTCTTCTTGTCCAATACACATAATTTTCTTGTTGTATTAACTTCAACAGATGCTGCATTTCTTTGTACGAACCTCTCAATGATGGTCGATAAGTACTCTCTGCTTTATATATTTAACTTGGAATTATCAGATTAGCTTTATTTCTCTCTTTCAAAGCATTTAGAATGAATCTGGGTGCAAGCTTATACTTTGTCATGTCATTGACAAATTTCCTCTCTTCTTCATTTAAACGCCTCAAATAAGAATGACCAGTTACAATATCAAGTAGATCATGATTGTCTATTCCAAAACGAACACTAATTTTTCATCCTTCACCGACACTTAACGGTATACATCTGAGAGTAAACGAACAATTTTCCTTATGAGAACAAGTTACTGTTGATTTATATCTTCCACCTCTTTCGCATCCCAAAATCAATTTGTTTTTTCTTCCCCTTCTTTCCGGTTGCTTTATCTGAACGAATGGTAACAATTAAAATTTCCATTTTGCCTTCCAATGGTTTTTGCCCATTCAAACACAGCTTCTCGAGAAGGAAATACCTACAAAATATGTTTCAAATAAAACATCAAATATATAGTTATAATAAAAAATTTATCGGTGATGGATTATCAGTAATATTAATAACCTGATCGGTGATGAATTTGTCTTGTAGAATTCTATTCTCTTTCTTAGGCAGGAACCTCAACCTCTACTCATACCTAATTTCAAAAAATAGTAATAATATATAAAATAAATAATTTATTTATAAAAAAATTGAAAATTTCCGAAATTTTCAAAATTCTCGAAAACTTGTCTCCACTCGAACTATTCATATTGATGCAAACCTTCGAAAGTTCTGGAAACTTACGTTTCAGAACTTTTCGCTTTCATCAAAACTTCCGAATATTTGTATTTCGGAAATTTCGAATTTATCGAACTTCGAATGTTTCTAGAAACTAAAGCTTCGAAACTTTCATCTTCAACCAAAGTTTCAAAAGTTTTTTTTTGGAAAAAAATCATTTGAAGGTTTTCGTTTTTTAACCAAAAGTTCTTGAAAATATTCAATTTAAAAACTCACCTCAGATTA
>PGTU02006820.1:0-14491 GCA_002896215.2 Cicer echinospermum
TATGTGTGTTTCGGTAAATCGTGCTGACCCGGGATAGGTGGCACCTTGGTAAACAGTAAAGGCCGTGATAGGCAGTACGTTTACGATTTACGTGTGGTAAGTCGTGCTGACCCGGGATGGGTGGCACCTCGGTAAACAGTACAGACCCGTGATAGGTAGTACGTTTACGACTTACGTTCCTGAGGGAATTGTGTTTGATAAGTTGTGCTGACCCGGGATAGGTGGCACCTCGGTAACAGTACGGACCCGTGATAGGTAGTACGTTTACGACTTACGTTCCTGCGGGAATTGCGTTTGTCCGTGAGAGACTGCGCAGGGGTCTGTCCGTGAGAGACTACGCCCTGGTTTAAGTTAGACGAGAATTAAGAATGGGGAATCTCTTAATGTCTCGTTTACTCGTGTATGTTTTGGTAAGTTGTGCTGACCCGGGATAGGTGGCACCTCGGTAAACGGTACGGACCCGTGATAGGTAGTACGTTTACGACTTACGTTCCTGAGGGAATTGTGTTTTGTCCGCAGAGACTACACCCTGTTGATTTGTGAACTGTTGGTGCATTTTTGTTGTGTGTAATGTGTTATAAAATGCTAAGTGTTATGTTTGTGGAATTTGGTGATAACATGTTTGATTGCAATACCATTTCGAAATCCATGGATTCGTAGTAATTGTGTTATCAGTGTTAAGTGTTAAGAATTGGGATTATGTATGAATGTTGATTGAGTATAGTTTATGAATCTTTTGAAAGAATACAACAGGTTAAATCGATTTCCCAATCGATTGGATAGTAAACAGGGACTTGGCCAAATGGACAAAATCGATGCCAATCGATTTTGTAATTCAGTTTTTCGAAATCATTTACGAAATCGATTGCCCAATCGATTGGGCCTAATGTCAGGGACTTCATCCATTATTCGAACCAAATCGATTTGGAAATCGATTGGCCATTAAGTCAGAGGCTCAGCTAATCCTGTCAATCGATTGCCAAATCGATTGAATCAAGCTAGAGTTCAAAATTTCACTAAAAACCTTCAGGAAATCGATTTGGAAATCGATTGGGATTAAGTCAGGGCTCCGTTATCCTGTCAATCGATTGCCAAATCGATTGATTCAGCCCAGGATTCTTTTTTCCATTAAAAATCTTCACCCCAATCGATTGCCCAATCGTTGGCTCAGTGAAAATCCTCCAGTTTTCAGTTGTATGATTAATTGCTCGTGAATCTATCCATGTCTTGTTTTATTATGTGTTAATTAAGAGATCGAGAACTGCATTTTTACCTTCATTTTCATTGGCAATGTACTGTATGAACTTTTCGCATATTGAAATCCTGCTAAGGTGTATGCTTGGTTGTAAAGTTATTTTTAGCATTCAAAACTTAAATGTTATGTGTTAACTGTTATTTTTCGGTTGGTGACCTTTAACAATTATTGTGGAAATCTGGCTTTGCCCTCAGATGAGAGTCAGGACGATCTTACCGGTTCGTACCCCACGACGGAATGGAGATGGACGCTTGACTGCAGCTACGATAGGGGGATCTCACGGGGCGCGTGGAGATCGGTCAGGGTGTTTAGTTGTTTTGTAAAATGATCAGACTAGGTTGTCACAGAGGGAACAGATGTCTTTCTTTTGTATTGCATTTATTTTAAAATGGAAGACTGTACCTATACTAATATTGTCAGCCTGACATGTTATTTTCGATGGGTTACATGTACCATTTGTTGTTGGGAAAATGGTTTGGATTTATAATTGGAGTAACTTTTCCGCTGCCTGTAAATTATAATGACTCAATTATTTATCCAAAAGCATTTCTTTATTTATTCCTCTGTTTTAGTTTATTTACTTTTGAAAAAAAATATACCCTCGCTTTGAAAAACGGGGTGTTACAGAAGGGGATGATAATGCTGTAATGGCAAATCCAAGGGTCTTTTATTCTCCAGCCATGAGTTCTTATCAACCTCCAAATTTTCAGCCCCCGATACCCCAAATTCCCTACATTCCATATCCATATGTGGTTGCAACCTCACAATCCATACCCCCAATATCACCTTCGAGGCCACCTTATTATCAACCACCCTCGGTCCAAACACGACTTGCCACGTTTTCCCAACACAACCAATAGAACCAAATCCAAAATCTTGATCACTACAAACCACCAGTTAATCGAGAAAAAACGATAATATGTTTTGACCAATTCCCGCACATACAACCAATTGTTGCCTCACCTACTCTAGAATTCAATGGTGATCCTAAGACTAATGAAACCTCAGGAACCACCATTCCAAAAATGGTATAACCCAAATGCCAAATGTGAATACCATGCAGGAGGTCGTAGGGCATTCCATCGAAGTCACATCCCACTTGGGCCAATCATCACATCAAGTGTAGTCGTGAACCTAAAGGAACTAATGTCACATAACATTTAGGGATTTGTTGGGTGACTTAGAGTGGTCGAAGTTATAACGCTTCAAAAAACTTATGAAAAAGGAGGGTCATGGAGAAAAAGGGAAAAAGCTACATATCATGCCATAAAGCCAAGAGACTTGCAAAGACGGTGGTTGAAGAAGAAGATAACAATTTTTTGAAGTTATCAAGCAAAGTGAAATATTAAAGTGGTGATCAGCTAAATCAAACCCCTTCCAAGATATTTGTTCTCTCCTTGTTATTGGAACTCTGAAGCACATTGAAGGATACTGATGAAAGTTTTTAAATGAGACCATGTTACTCATGATATCCACTGCCGACCAGTTTAATGGAGTGTCGGTAACAGCACTGCTAGTAGTTGTCTGAGTTTTAGTGATGACGAATTACCAGCTGATTAGGCATACAATAATAAAGCACTACACATCTCTTGTGAAGTGTCATGAATCATATTCTTTGCACGAGTGCTAGTGGATAATGGTTCGTCACTAATGTCATGCCGAAATCAACACGTGAAACTATTTGTTGGATGATGCCTACTGACCTAGTGCTATGGTGGTTCAAAGCATTGATGGATCAAGGCAGACAAGTTGTTGGTGAAATTCAGCTGCCAATTCAAATCGCGACCATAACTTTGGAAGTTACTTCCAAGTAATGGATATTAACCGCGCGTACAATTGTCTTTTAGGAAGACCATGGATTCATGTTGCTGGAGCAATAACATCCACTCGCCTTAAGGAACCAAAATGTATATCACATCATTGAAGTCTACCAAGTCCATGTTGAAAGGAGAAGTTTAGTTAAATTGGGGAAATTTTGGAAATACCATAAAAGAACAATAGGTACGGGTTTGAGATATGTACCTACCAACCTTGTTAAATAAAAGGTTGTGAAAGAAAAAAGAGAAAGCAAGATGGACTCGTCTGGAAAATTGGGTACCGAATTAATAGAACATTTCCTATTTGTGACATTCGCAACCCTTTCAAAGCGCCGAAATAAATATATGTTGATCAGCGTGGCCTATTGCGAAGAAGATCATGTTGATGATGATATCCTCAAATTAGTGTACCCTTGTCCTCCAAACACCAGCCTCAACGATTGGGAATATCATCGAGTTTCCTGTGTTTGTTAATTCATGTTCAAAGTAATTATATATTTTCAACTCCTTTGGCTCTACCCAAGGCTATAAGGATAACTAATTAGGGCGCATGTATTTCAATTATGTACTTATTATCAATAAATACATTTTTTGAATTCTTCAACCGTTTCTTTTTTTGAAATGACAATCTTTATTCATATTTTCATTTTTTCCTTTTTTCTTCTTAATTTAAACAATGTAGAGTAAAAATATGAATATGCTAAAAATAGCAGTGCTATAATCCATTCTTCTAATTTTGAACGCCCAATTAATCACGCTGATGAGGGATGGTGAAGACGTTTTGAGCCTCCCCATGAATTAGAAATGCTAATGGAACAAGAAACTAAGATAATCCAACCCTATCAAGAAACCTGTTGAGGTGGTCAATTTGGGACGAAATATGATAAGAAATAAATTAAATTGTCATGTCTAATGAAAGAGAGTGAACGAGAAAAAGCTGATTAAACTTTTAAATCTGACATGTGGACATCTTTGCAAGTCATATCAGGATATGGCCTGGATTAGATACTAACATGCGTTGAACACAAGCTACCGCTCAAACTTGAATATGCTCCAATTAAACAAAAGTTTAGAAGGGATGAGGTCGGATAAGTCACTTAAAATTAGAGAAGAGGTCAAGAAGCAATTTGATGTTGGTTTCTTAAGCAGTGGCAAATATCCTCAATGGGTCGCTATATTGTCCCAGTTCCAAAGAAGGATTGAAAGGTTTGAAATGTGGGTTGATTATCGTGATTTAAATAAAGCTAGTCATAAAGATGATTTTCCTTTGCCTCATATTGATGTCCTAGTAGAAAACACTGCTCAATATTATCTTTTTCTCCTTCAGGATGGTTTCTCAGGTTACAATCAAATCAAGATGATTCCTAAGGATATGGAAAAACTATATTCATCACACAATGGGGAAACTTATGTTATAAAGTGATGCCATTCGGATTGAAGAATGTTGGGCAACCTATCAATGAACAATGGTAACTTTGTTTCATAACTGATGCCATAAGGAGATAGAGTTTTTATGTGGATGATATGATTGCAAAGTCTCGTACCAAAGAAAGACCATTGTTGCTAACCTTCAAAAAGTTGTTTGTGCGGCTAAGGAAGTTCAGACTCCGTTTAAACCCTTGCTAAATGCACTTTTGGTGTGAGATCAGACAAGTTACTTGGATTTTTCGTTAGTAAAAAAGGGATAGAGGTGGACCCAATAAATTAATAGCAATACAAGAAATGTCGGCTTTCACGTACACAAAAAAGGTTTCATGGGCTTTGGGTAGATTGAATTACATCGCCAGGTTCATATCACATCTAACGCTTACATGCTAGCCAATTTTTTAGGTTGTATGAGCGCAAGGACCAAAAGGTTGAATGGAATGAAAATGTCAAAAGCTTCCAAAAGATTAAGCAGCACTTGGTCAAAACCTCGATCTTTAGTGCCTCTTGTTCCTGAGGAACCGCTTATTATGCATTTAACAAATACTTAATGAGTCAATGGGTTGTGTACAAGGGCAACATGATGAAACACGTAGTTAGGATGGACACGTAGTTAGACATACATGATCGGTGCTGGTGACAAGGATCTTGCGGGGCGCGTGGAGATCACCGGGTTGTATAGTTTTTTTTAGCATGATCAGTTAGATGGTTGTATAGGAGATAGATGTCCTTTCTTTGGTGGGTGTATTTATTTCAATTTGGAAAGAACTGTACCTATACTCTCAATAATTGTCAGCTAGCTTTTTATTTTGATGGGTCATTACCCTACTTTTGATGTGACGTGGGGGAGTTAAAATTCTTGGGCCAGTGCTTTTGTACAAGGTGTTCGCCGAGAATACCAGGGTATCGAGCTATGTCTGATAGGCCCTCAATAGCCCCGGTGTATTTTGATGTTTTAAATACTTTTTGAATTTTTATTCAAAGACTAATATGTGGCCTTGTTAAATATTGTTGACTTTTTGTCGTTGTGTTACGACTTAAATATTTGGAAAAAAGAAAATGGGCTCCCTAGACGGTCCTAAAATGGAAGCTCTAACTCGACCTGCCTAGACGGTCCTGCAATATCTCCTCCTACTGGCATCGGCCCCTTATCCTTCCCGCCAATCCTGGCCCAACCACTGTATCTCTAGCTCCTACGGTGGCCTCCGCCTCAACTCTAACTGAGGAATCCTCTGCATCTTTCCATGCTCCACTATCCCAAGCACCAATCCTGAAGGAACCGGATAGTCGATTCTCTCGCGTGTGAGCTCCACAAGATATACTGCTCCAGCTTTCCTACTTGTCCTCACTACCCTCCCCGTATAAGTAGCCCTACTTGAGATGGGGTTGTATACCCAAGCAGTCGGCGAGTAACAGTCAGGGAAGTCTAACGAGGTTTCCGTCGTCAAGGTAACAGTCGGTGGAACGAACTCGAGTATCATATGAGGGCAAAACCCATTTTCCACAATAATGTAAACGATCACCAATCTAAATTAACAAATAATATTTAACACTTACATCATAAAGACAAGCAATAACACTTAGCAATTACGGCATGATAACAAACAATAACAGAGTCTGTATATTACAATTATCATATTTTAACGAACATGACTCACGTGCCAAATACTCTAATGCAATGTTTATATGCCAATGCACATGATTCCAGAATTTCCAAAACAAAGCCCTCCTCGAGGGGCTTAAATCATAAATGTATTGCATATCACAAGCCAATACTAATTATCGAGGTGCCACCCATAACAAATCAACACGATTTACTAGAGTGTAGTCTATTACAGACCTACACGACAGTTAAATCCTCGTAAGGATAAGATAGACCAATCAACTCATGGAACTATCTCGTGACCCATCACGGTCACCACTTCACCTGGTAGCCCATCACGGTCACCACTAACATTGTGGCCCATCACGGTTACCATTGACACTTTGGTCCATCACGGTCACCACAAGCTATGGAATGCATGAGCATACTCTGACTCTTCCACATCAATCATTATGAAAATGTAGCTATTAAAAAGATTCCCCTTTTTTAATACTCATTTAACACTAATAATTTTTCAAACTTATCACAGAGTATACTCAAAACATATTTTCCTCAATAAAATTCATAAAGCACATATTATCAGTTATGAATACATAATCACATCAAAACGTGTAAGTCATGAGCTTCCCAGATCATGTTTTTGATTTAATTCCCAAACATACAGTACATATGAAATATTTGATTGATCTAATGATTTGAATTGAGAAATATTTCAGGCAAACAAGAAGACACCATACACTTGGAACAAAAGCTTGCAACTCAAGGAATCAACCAAAGTTGGAGGATATGCTTGAGAAAGATGCAAATATGTGTAGTGTAATTAGGTGTCATAGTAGTTAGTTTTATAGACTAATCATTATGGTCTCATGCTTAAGTCTTTGCCAATGAATATAAATCAATCAACTAATAAGTCAATTGATGAATCAATTGGGCAATCGATTGTTTGACTCAGAACAAGAGTTTTCACTACATGAATCGATTGGGCAATCAATTAGTTAAAGGTTTTTAGTGAAACCTGAGTTCTGGGCTAAATCCAATCAACTAGACAATCGATTGAGACATCAATTGAGCAATCGATTTTGCAAATCATAGAACCAACCATTTATTGAATCAATCAATTGACAAATCGATTGTGACAAAGTTTTTTAATCAAGAATAAGTTATGTGATCCAACAAATCGATTGGGACATCAATTGAATTAGATTTCTTAAACTACAAGTTTGTGGCAATCGATTAGGCAATCGATTGCAGTTAATCATTTATCAGAACCAATTTGAATAAATCGATTGGCACATTGATTTTGACAAAAAAGCTGAGGTTCTGTAAGAAGCACAATCGATTGGCAAATCGATTGACGTAATTGTCTGAGTCACTATGATCAGCACAATCGATTGGAAAATCGATTGACGTAAAAGTCTGAGTCACTGTGATCAGCACAATCGATTGACGAATCGATTGAAGCTAATGTTTAAGTTACAGAAGGATTCAACTCATGCCAATGTTTATAGCCACAAATATTGTTTTATTAATAAAAATGAAATAAAATTGAGCTTTTCCTCTTATAATCCTTTAATTTATGTAGATCAATTATTTTCAAGCAACATACTTAAAGAGGTAAAAAAATTATCCCGATTACTAAAAAATGCTTCTTTTTTTTTTATATAACTAAAATTAAGATCTTCAGTTTTTTAGATGGATCTTCATTTTAAAAAGGTATTCCTCCCCAAAATTGAAAAGAAAACAAAGAATAGATGGACAAAACAAAAGGAACAATAAAGCACCATCAATAATTTTCAAACTAATTATATATGTATAATAGTGATTGGCATTTGTTTATATTATTTTTATTATATATCTTTTTATTCTCCTTACTTTGCTTTTTATATTTTTTTCTTTTTTGTGATTAAATAACTATTTTTATTATATCTAATTGTTGTTTAAAGAAATTATGTTATTTTATAAATACATAAAGTTTTTTCATATTACAATTTCCTTTCATAACAAATTATTAAATAATCATCATTTTTTTTCTTTTATCTTACTTTCGCTTTTTATTTATTTATTTATTTTTTATCTTTTCTTCATCAACTAAAAAAATTGTAAATGAAGATAAGTAGTAAGTTCTCTCGATTTATTTTTTCAAAAGGACTAAAAATTATTTTTATTTTTCTCAAAAACAAAATTAAATCTTGCAGTTTTATGGAGGATGAAAATAAATTTTTACTCTTTTTTTAAGTTGTTCACTATGTGATTCCTTTTTTTAACAAGCCAAAAATATAATATCATCATGAACTCTGTTCATAGCATAAGATATATTCCTAATAATTTTTTATATAAAGATTATTCTTTTTAAAATTGTACCTCACAAAAATTATCTAACCCTAGCACAACACGTGTACCTACTATTGAAGAACAGAGAAATCAGTTTTATTCTCTATTATTTTATATTATTATGTTTATTTTTATTTTATGATTATGTCATTATTACTCTGTATTACTATTGGAATTTCCTTTCGTATATAAATAACTTAGGGCTGTAATAAGAAAATATGAAAGTATTTTGTCTTTTACTTTCTTCATGGTATCAAGTGCTCTGGTTAGTGTTCTGTAAACTTTTTCCACAACCCAGTAGGCTTTTGGCGCTCCAACCAACTGAGATAAACTTAATGGCACAGAATACCCCATGGAAGGTAGCCCTATGGGTAGTGGCAACAACGACGATGGTTTGGGTAAAAAATCAAAAGTAGTCAACAACGCCGACAGTATTGGTTTAGCCAATGGCCTATGAGGCAATGACTGCCGGAATGGTTTATGTTTTTCCAACTTTTTTGGCCAAGAGGGAACTTCTAATGCCCTCAAGGTTGAAATCCAGAAACTAAATGGAAAAAATTATGTCGAATGGTCCCAAACCGCAAGATTGATACTAGACGGTAAGGGAAAATATGGTTTCCTAACAAGAGAGGTGCAAATGCCTACCACAACTAATCCGAATTATAGGTTTTAGAAATCTGAGAACTCTGTTATTATTGTTTGGTTGCTTAGTAATATGGAATAAACGATTAGAAAACCTTTTTATGTTTTTGCCTACTGCGAAGGAAGTTTGGGAGGCTATCAAAGAAACATATTCTGATATTCAGAATTCTTCTCAAATTTTCGATCTCAAATCACGATAGTGGCATGCCAAACAAGGAGATAGAGATGTCAAGAATTGGATCTCTGTTATGACGATCATTGGAAATGTTGTGAGGATAGTGTTTTGTTTCTTTGGGAAGCGTTCTCAGAAGTTAGAAAAGAAGGGGCGAGACAAGATGTTATGATGGGTAAGACACCTTCAGTTGGTGAGGTTGAAAGCTATGTCCTAGTCACTAAGAATGAAAACAAGAAGAGAGATGACAAGAAATCATGTGATGACTCTTCATCATATGCATATTTTCCCACTGTTTCAATCTTATTTATCTTCTATAATTAGTTAAATTAAGGATTAATTTGATATATTTTGTTGATTTTTGTTCTTTGAGTTAATAAAATGTTTTGTGTTTTTATTTCATTGATTAAGTAGGAATTTTTCGTAATTTTACATTGCGTTTTGTTTTAGTGCAGTGCTGAATTTTGGTGAGAAATCAACATGACCTATGTAGAGTATTTCAGCCATATATGGAGTTGTAGATGTCCAATTGGAGTCAAACTAGGTGCAAATGAAAGCTAAGATCCATAGCTACAACGTTCATGAAGGCACCAAAACCAAATTCAGACTCTAAAGAGGAGAAAAATGCAATATACATCGGACATCAGATGTTGAGCGCTTGAAGCGCGCCAGATGCGCCTGAGGTGCGTTTCCAGCCATTTAACACTGTCCATGTGCACCAGGAGCGTGTTTCCGGCGCCTGGGGCGCGCGACGCGCATCAACAATCATAAAAACGCAATTTTTCACTATTTTAGTGATCTTTTGGACTCTTGGGAAGTTGGGAGACTTGTGCCCTAGCATAGAAACTTAAAGACGGCCGTTTCTAACATCATTGGAGTAGTTTTATCAAGAATCATTCATGAATCCTTCTTGTAATTCTTCTCTAATCTCTATCTCTTTTATCTTTGTCATGAGTAACTAAACCCTATTTGTTAGGGATGAGTGTAACAAGATGAAACCCTTATTTTTATGATTTGATTTCTAGTTATATGAATGAGTTTATTGAATTATTTTTCTCATCTCTGTGCTTAATGCTTTTTATTGCTTGATCAACATTAAAATGTTCTACGATTTGTATTTTGAAACGGAAGTGGACTTTATGAATGCTTGAGATGAGAAATTCATGAATTTGTAGTCTAGGGATAGATGCAGGTCATGAAACCAATTAAATTAGTTGCAAAGCAATAATTTACAAGAGAATTTCTATACGGTAATGCTTAATTCTAATCTTAAATCTACTAAGGAATTAGGGGATTACTTTGAAATTAAAGGTTCTGTCACTAAGAACATTAGGGCAAGTAATAAAGAGAATTATGTAATAATTCAATAAAGGAATCAGTACTAGGATCAAATAAGACACCAAAGTTGGTTCGAAGGAAACCAATCTGCTTTTCTCTTATAAAGGACAAATTTATTACTGTTGTTAATTTCATCAAATTTTATTTCAATCAATTCGGAAACTTTTTGTTCAATTTTCCAGTAATTAAAATATAATCGATAGTAAAACGCAATCCCTTGAGTTCGACACTCGGACTACCGTTATTATTACTTGCAACAATTCAGTAACACTTGCTGAAACGCTATCACCATGGTGCAAACCATTGCAAACGTATGTGGCACATGTTGAGACATAAATCTCTCTAAATGATTTTACATGATAACAAAACACTAAAGATTATGATTGTGGTTAATGACTAAGTATGTGCTTTGAGTCGTATTCAATAATAAATAGGTGTATATTAATCACTAAGGCAAAAAGAAGACAAATCTGATTCAAATATGAGGATGGAAAACGGCGAGGATGGCCCTACGAGCTGTTGAATCTTCAAATCTGCATAATATGTGTCCTCACCAGAACAAATGCTTTTATTCATTAAAGAAATGCACAACAAAGTCAAAGAATAAATAAATAAAAGTATTTGAAATAAAGAAGTTAGAAGGCCAAAAGGAAAATGACAAGAATAGCCAGATCTAAGTCTAGAGGATGACAGACTAGGCTAAGGATGGTTCCGCAAAGTTGAAAGCAACCCATCAAGCATGTGCAAAGGCTAAAATCAGACCTTTTATTGTGCTTGCACAAATGAATACATGAAGAAGTCAAGTTAAAGAAAGGCAACAACAAACAAGCCAAAAATGGAAGATCACATGTGAAAGCAGATCTGATCCTCGGACTGGAGGATGGCAGACCTATGAAAGAGGGTGGCTCTCTCTCTTGTCAACATCACCCTCACAAGTTGAAATCAACCTAGTCCTTAAAGTTTTTGAAAAGGCTGTAGCTCACATAGTCAAAGAAACAGCCTTACACTCGTTGATAAAAGAGAATAGACAAGGACATCTCAAGATAAAGTTTCAAGGAAGCTGATCTGCATGCGCGAGGATGGCCTCTGCCAGTCCAAGAACAAGCTGAATGGCAGTTCTGTAATTATAATGAAAAACCTTGGATCTTTTGTAATGAATTCCAACGGTCATCAAAGAGCTTGGACCTCTATAAAATGCAGCAAGCTCTTCATCATCAAACACACAACACAATTGGATAAAAAGATCAAGCATATTAAAGCTATCAAGAGCAATACCCATCCTCACTACATACTTTATTTAATACACATTTTGTAATCATCCTCAGCGTGAGGTTGATCTGTTTGAACTTTAGTAAAATCTCACAAGGGTGTGAGGACTGGACGTAGCCATCTTTGGGTGAACTAGTATAAAAATGTGGGTGTCTCTCTCTCACTCTTTTGTTCAACTCAAAACTGAAGGTTTGAAAAACTCATCCTCGGACTTACCATCCTCAGCGAGAGGATAGTTTTAAAAACACTTGAAAATTATTTTTTACATCAAAATCCCTATTCAACCCCCCTTCTAGTGATATTTAGCTACATCAATTGGCATCAGAGCAAGGTTCTGTAAAAAAATAAACCTAACAGTGTAAGAGAAAAAGATCCAAAAAGAAAAATGTCAAAAGCTAAGTATATTTCTGAAGGAGGATCATCCAGCCAACCTCCCTACTTTGATGGTACAGATTACTACCACTGGAAAGGTAAGATGAGGCTATTTCTCATATCACAAGACAACAACATGTGGTCTGTGGTAGAAAATGGAGATCACGTCATCAGAACCAACAACACAAACGCAACCTCCGATGAGAAACCTCAAGCATAATGGACGGCGGATAAAAATCCAAAGGTACTCCTAAACTCTAAAACTCATTTGTTTCTAACGTGTGCTTTAAGAAGGGAAGAGTATGACAGAGTTGGAGAGTGCAAAAACGCTAAGGAGCTCTTGGATACTCTAAGGATCCATCATGAAGGATCAAACCATGTAAAAGAAGCGAGGATAGACATGGGAGTAAGAGATTTCGAACTATTCGAAATGAATGAGGAGGAAACTATTGATGAAATGTTCTCAAGGTTGACAATCATATTAAATAACTTGAGATCTCTTGGAAAGGTATACTCCGTTCAAGAAAGGATAAGAAAAATCCTAAGAAGTTTACCAAAAGAATGGAGGCAAATGGTAACTGCCATTACAGAAGCAAGAGATTTGACCAACATGAAATTAGAAGATTTGATTGGAACTCTAAGAGCTCATGAACCACTGTTGCTGGCAGATAAACCAAGCAAAAAGGGAAGAATGATTGCTCTAAAAACCAGCCTAATAGAAAGTTCATCCTCCAAGAAGAATGAAGATATCATAAAGAAGGAAAACACAAAGTATCCTTTGTCTGAGGATGAGGATGAATTTGCTCTGATTTCCAGAAGAATTCAGAGGATGATAAACAGAAGAAGACATAATAAACGACCTCCTCAAAAAGAAAAAATTGACAAAAGTCGAATAACTTGTTATGGATGCAGCAAGATGGGACACTACAAAATTGAGTGTCCTCTCAACAAAAGGAACTCAAGAAGATTTTCATACAAAAACAAATCCATGATGATTACTTGGGATGATAGTGATGAGTCATCCTCTGAGCAAGAAAAGGAAAAAGAGGCCAACCTCTATCTCCTGGCAAAATCAGAAACTGAAAAGGTAAGTATTTCTGAACTATGTCCTACTTGTGAGAAATTAGAAATTGAATTTGATAGCCTCTTAAATGACTCAAACACTTTATCTCAAAAATGTATATTTCAAAAAAACCAACTTTTTGAGATAAAGACACAAAATGAGGAGCTTCAAAAAAAGAATGATGAGTATGTTAAAATCATTCAAGAATTGCAGTATTCTCATTTTCAAATGTTAGAGCAACAAAAAACTCTTAACAAGAGGATAGCCGAAACTCATTCTCAACCTCCTAACGAGGACACAAAAAAAGAGATTTTGAAAATAGAGGTTAAGGAACTAAAAAACGATATTTCCAACTTTGTCAAATCTACAGAAACATTTCAAAAGATAATGGGGTCTCAATCTGGAATATTTGACGAGGCTGGTATTGGTTTTAAAAGTTCTCAAAAACAAAAATTATATGAAAATTTTTTTCTTGCCTAAAAAACGAGAGGATGGGCCTAAATGCACCTTTTGCAAAAACCATGAGCATACTTCCAAAATTTGTCATGCTAAAAAGAAAGCTAACAATATAAAGTCAGCATGCTCATTCTATGGTAAACATGGGCACCATGATTCTATTTGTTATCACAAAAGGAAAGTCCTCACAAGAGGAAAAGCTAACCAACAAGGACCCAATGCTATATGGGTACCTAAGTCACTTTTAAACTCTAATACAGGTTCATCCTCTAATCAACAAAAGAAAGCCTTGGTACTTGGACAGTGGTTGCTCAAGACGTATGACAGGGGATAATCAATGCTTCATGTCATTGGAGATAAAGGATGGAGGATCAGTCACATTTGGTAATAATGATAAAGCTCAAATAAAAGGAACATGTATTATTAGTAAGAATAATTCTTCAAAAATTGAAAATGTTCCATATGTGGATGGCTTAAAACATAACTTTCTAAGCATTAGTCAATTATGTGATAGTGATTTTGAAGTTATTTTCAATCCTACTCTATGTGGGGTTAAGCACTCATCCTCGGGTAGAGTTTTCTTTTCTGGGTTTAGAAAAAAGAATCTGTATGAACTTTATTTTGATGATTTACCTACTGAATCTTGTTTTGTTTCCATTGAAAAAGATAAATGGATTTGGCACAAACGAGCTGGTCACACAAGCTTAAACACTATTTCTAAATTAGCAAATTTAGAATCAGTAAAAGG